>JANQBM010439186.1:0-18184 GCA_025594535.1 Erythroxylum domingense
GACATGTGTCACTTGCCACATGTCACACTCTAAAGCCCTTATTTGGGTTCTTTCCAATACAGTTCCAATTTTTACTCAAATTTCTCCCCAAATTTCCAATGGCTCAAATTAATAATTCCTAAATTCCTGTATCTAAATTTTCAGTGCCATTGGACAGTCATTTTTTTTACCGATAAACCATTATTTTGCCACTTGGCATTTTTCCTAGTCCAGAAATGACTCCGAAAATTTTCCAAAAAATTTATACAATTTAATAAAAATTAGAAAATCAAAATAACCCTCTCCAACACAATTTTTCATTCAAACAAATCATATTTTTCATACTTCACAAACATACCGGGAAATGTCATGAATGCATGTACAGTCATTTACATGTGCAAAATTTCCTATTCACTTACATGTGTATGCATGAACATAACAAAACAATTTTAAGCATTTATAACCTATTCCAAATGACTATGTTACCTTTCCCATTGGTGAGGGGGATGTTACAACAAGAATAGTAAAAAGGAAAAAGTGAGAGAAAGCTTCTCTAAGTGATACGCTAAGGTGATGGTGGAAAGGGTGGGTCGCCATGACCGCTACATTTGAACCAGTGGGCGATGTTGTGCTCAATCTTTGTGACTTGAGATTGTAACTTGTTAAGCAAACTTTTTAAAATGCCTTGTTGATGCTCCAACTGTCCCATTTGTTCTGTAAGTACCATGGATGGAGCTCGAGAGGGCCCGTCTGTCCCAACGTCCGGGGGTAGGATCACAAACTCTCCATCGGCTAATGCATGAGTAACCTGCATCTTACAAAGAGCACTCATATCTAAGGCAAGGACTGGTGGTCCCGAGGTTAATGGATGATGATGATTAATATTAAAATCAAACAATTTCACAGCAAGCGGCGTAACCATAGATCCCAAAATTAGTGGGTGTGTGTGATGTGCCAAGATGTATAAAATATATGTTATATAAAACTAAACCATATTACATTTCATGCCATTCTGAGCACACCATAAAAGAAAGAGCTCTGCTTTAGAAATCAAATGCATATTATTGGCTTTTCCTGAAAAATTAAACACTAGAAAGTGGTGGAAAATCCTATGCACAAGATCAATCAAAGAATTAGCCTTACATGAGCTAGGATTATACATTTGTGGGTTGGCAGACAACACAAAATAAGTTTCTGTCTCATTATACCAGTCAGGATAATCACAAAAAGAATTAAGATAGGAAGAATGAGAAAGCTGAGATTTGGTTACAAAGCCTAAAGCTACATTCCATTCATTCATAGACAGAGAAAAATGACACTTTAAAATCCTGAATCGAATAGTAGTAGGTGTAGTGATATCACCATCAACAGGCATTTCAAATTTAAAGGAAGTATAAAAATCCCAAACAAGTTCGAAAAACATAGGCAGCCGCAAATCCACAAACACACCCAATTCTAAATTATCTACCCAAGACCTAAACTGAGATTGTAAATTAAAGTAAGTTAAGCAAGATTCGTCCACATATCGACTCGGGCAAATAGTTCTGCTCTTAAGTTGGTTGAGCAAATGGATATCCGCGGTATCCTCATAGCCAAGATTCTCATCTTGGTCATGGGCTATGAGATAATTCTTCTGAATGCGTGGACCATGTTTGGACCGAGAACGGCGTCGCCACTCCTTAGTGATAGTCTCTGCGTCATTCTCTGCCTCTGCCTCTACTGCACTAGGTTGGGCTTCCTCCTCATTAGCATTAGGGTGCTCTTTTGCTCCAATAGCATTCTCCTCTTCTTCAATTTCATTGTCGTCACTGGAAGGTGGTGGAGGTGTTGTCAGAAATCGGCATTTGCGAGTGGAGCGTCGAGGTGGTGTGAATTATACAGGGTGCTTGTCTCCACTGATTTACGAGGTAGTTGGAGGTAGAGGTCGACCACAAAATCTGGGCATGGACTTAATCACCATTATGGTGAAAAGGTTGGAGGTGTTGTGGGTTTTAGGTGTTGATGGGAGGGGTGACGATGAATTTGGTGGGCTTTGGGCGTTGATGGGAGGTGCGGCATGGTGGGAGAAGAAGAAGAGTTAATGGATTTTAGGGTTAAAAATTTGACAAACTAAAATACCTTCCCCATTCTTGATTTAAAACAACGGTCAAAAATTACAACCATGCCACCTTTCTTGGACTGCTGCTGGTTGACTCATCTTAAAAATTTTTTGTGGATTTACGCAGATCATTTAATCAACCAGCTCGATTTTTTCAGTTCACCATGGCAATGATCAAACTATATTGTCCTGCAAAACAATAAAAACCTCGAGACCAAGTGATATCCAATAACAGTAAAATGTTGGAAAAAATTCGAAAGAAAATGTTGAAAAATAAGAAACTTGACAGAATTATGAATAAATAAAAATTAAATTGTGAAGAACAAAATGAAAGCAAACTTTGGGTTGCCTCTTAAGAACCGCATTTGTTTAACATTGTTAGCTTGACACGGGCCCCATTAGTTATAAGGAGGTTCATTCAAAGAGTTAACTTCAACTGAATGTGGCTGAAATCCTTCGTAAAATGGCTGCAAACGATGGCCATTCACCTTGAAATTTTTTTCTATTTCTATGCTTTGAATATCCACAACACCGTAAGGATAGATCTTGGTTACTATAAAAAGGTCCAATCCACTTGGATCACAATTTTCCTGGAAAAAAGTTTCAAAGTCGAATTAAATAAAAGTACCTTTTGTATGACTTTAAACTTCTTCTCGGCAAGCTACTTGCCATGAAATGCTTTATTTTTGGCCTTGTATGTAACAATGTTATCGAAATTATGGTTCCGTAGTTCTTCCAATTCCTGAATCTGTAACTTCCTTTGTTGGCCAGTAGCATCAAAATTCATGTTGCACTACTTCACGGCCCAGAATGTTCGGTGTTTAATTTCTACTGGTAGATGACAGGCCTTGCCATAAACAAGTCTATAAAGAGACATATTTAATAGCGTTTTGTAGGTAGTGTGATAAACCCAAAGAGTATCATCCAAGCGTCAACTTCAGTCTTTCCTGCTGAAATTCACAGTTTTCTCCAAAATACTCTTGACCTCTCGATTGGACAATTCAACCAACCCATTAGTTTGAGGGTGGTAGGCCGTGGAGGTCCTGTGCAAACTCCATATTTCTTCAGCAATGCAGCAAACACTTTGTTGCAGAAATGAGTCTCACGATAACTAATGATTGCTTTCGGAGTGCTGAACCTGACAAAGATATTAGTCTTCACAAAATCGACAACAACCTTAGAGTCATTAGTTCGAGTGGCTTTTGCCTTTACCCATTTCGAAACATAATCGACAGCTAACAAAATGAACTGAAAACCAAATGACGATGGAAAAGGGCCCTTGAAATCAATCCCCCACACATCAAATATTTCACTAACAATAATCGGGGTCTGAGGCATTTCATTAGTTCGGCCTATCTTGCCAGTCATCTGACACCTATCACATGCTTTGCAAAATGCATAAGAATCTCAAAAAATGTCAAGCCAGTAGAAACCAGATTCAAACACTTTCTTAGCTGTCCTACTGGGGTCGAAATGGACACAACAAGCAGATGCATGACAAAATTGCAATATGGAGGAAATCTCAAATTCAGGTACGCACCTTCGCACAATCTGGTTAAAATACACTTTCCATAAATATGGATCATCCCAAATGTAATCCCTGGCATCATTCTTCAATTTATGGCGCTGGGTAGATGTAGTACTATCTGGGTATCCTTTCTAGGTGATAAAATTGACCAAATCCGCATACCATGGGTTTCGACATGGCTATATTGAAGTCATCGCGAGTAGCTATTTGTCAAGAAGCTCCTCAGTAACGACCAAATCATATCCAGAGGTGTTGTTCAGCCTACTCAGGTGATCTGCAACTAGGTTTTCTACTCCCTTTTTATCTCTGACCTCAATGTTAAATTCTTGTAGCAGAAGAACCAATCGGATAAGTCTTGGCTTGGCATCCTTTTTGCTCATCAAGTATCGAAGAGCAGCATGGTCTGAATACACTATCAACTTTGTACCAAGCAAGTATGATTTGAATATCTCTAGTGCGAAGACCACAGCAAACATTTCTTTCTTAGTAGTTGAATAGTTTTGCTAAGCATTATCCAACGTCTTTGATGTATAGTAGATCATATGAGGGTCATGACCTATCCTCTGCCCAAGAGCTGCTCCTACAGCGTAGTTACTGGCATTGCATATGAGCTCGAAAGGGAGGTCCTAATCCGGTGGTTTAATGATAGGCTCAGTAACTAGCTTTTCCTTCAAAATATCAAACGCCTTTTTGTAGTCTTCATTAAATTCAAATGACACGTCTTTTTGTAGAAGGTTGCTCATTGGATGAGCTATCTTTGAAAAATCTCTAATAAACTGCCTGTAAAAACCTGCATGAATAAGAATAGAGCGTACTTCCCGTACATTTACGGGGTAAGGCAGTGAGCTAATCACATCAGTTTTTGATCTATCCACTTCAATGCCCTTAACCGAAACTATATGTCCTAATATGATGCCTTGATCAACCATGAAATGACACTTTTCATAATTAAGAACAAGAATTTTTTCAATACATCTTTTTAACACTTTCTTTAAATTTTCTAAGCAGGATGTAAATGAATCTTTGTACATAGTAAAGTCATCCATGAAAACTTTAATAATTTCCTCTACATAGTTAGAAAGGATACTTATCATATATCTCTGAAATGTCACCGGAGCGTTGCAAAGACCAAATGGCATGTGTTTGTAAGCAAAAGTGCCAAACCGACAAGTGAATGTCGTCTTTTCCTGATCTTCAGGTGCTACATGATTACGGTGAAAGCCTGAATAATCGTCTAAACAATAATAATGAGAATGGTCTGCAAGTCTCTCAAGCATCTAATCAATAAATAGTAAAGGAAAATGATCTTTATGGGTAGCAACATTTAATTTTCTATAATCAATACATACAAGCCACCCATGTTGAACTCTAGTGGGTATTAATTCACCTTTTTCATTTTCAACAATAGTAATGCCAGTTTTTTTAGGAACCACTTGTGTTGGACTTACCCACTTGCTATCTTAAATATCATAAATCACGTATGTAACCAATAATTTCAATATCTCTTTTTTTACAACCTCCATCATTGGTGGATTCAATCTACACTGAGGTTGCCTGTTGGGTTTGCAATCATCCTCCAACAAGATTCAATGCATACAGAGGGTAGGGCTGATTCCCTTGATGTCGGCAATCGACCATCCAATAACTTCTTTATTCTCCCTGAGGACACAGATAAGCTTCTCCTCCTTTAAACTACTCAACTAATTGGAGACAATCACAGGTAATGTTTCGGCCTCCCCTAAGAAGACATACTTGAGGTGCGCAGGTAATGTTTTGAGTGCCAATTTTGGAGACTAAAGAATAGAGGGGAGTAATTTGTTGTCGTCAATCTTCAGTGGATGCTGTAACATGCCAAACGCAACCTGTAATGCTTGCAAATCTTGTACAGTGTGGACCATACCTCTCGGAACTACCTATTCAGTCTCGATTTTTGATAGCTTTGCAAGAGAAATGTTATTAGTTATCGCAGCCTACAAAAAATCATTAGCACACAACTCGAGAACTTTCTTGGTCAAGGATTTAATATGATCAATAGAAAAAGTTGTACAATAATCAACAGGATGCTTAATGATATTATTAATATTGAATGTAAATTTGGCACCATCAAACTCCATAGTTAAAGTCCCCCCATGAACATCAATTTTTGTCCTAGAAGTGCTAAAAAATGGGCTCCTAACAACATCATCCTAGACGCAGGTGAACCCTCATCCTCTATTCTCATCACATAAAAATCTGCAAGAAATACTAGATCATCTACCTGCACTAAAACGTCCTTTAATAATCCCTCAGGGTACCTAATGGTGTGATCAGCTAATGTTAAAATCACACCATCTTGCTTCAACGGACCAGCATTCAATGTAGTATAAATAGACAATGGTATAAGATTTATAGAAGCCCCTAAATCTAGTATAGGCCGTTCTATACCAACATTGCCAATTTTACAAGGAATGGTAAATATACCTGGCTCCTTTTTCTTTATTGGTAACTTGCCCTGCAACACTGCTGAGACATTCTCACTCACCATTACACGCTGATTGCCCCTCATCTTGGTCATGCTAGTAACCAAGTCCTTCAGAAATTTACAGTACCTTAGTGTTTGTCTAAGCAACGTGAGAAAGCAAATGTTGATTTCCACTTTCTCAAAAATCTTTAAAGCCTCCTTATCATTCTGCAATTTCTTCTTCTTAGCTAACCTGCGTGGAAATGGTGGCCTCTTTAGATTAGCTGTCATGTTTTCCTCAATTCCATTTTCTTTTTTTAGCTTGACAGTTTTAACATGGTCATGTTGAAGTTTTTGCGATCCTCCAACACTTTCAATTTCTTTTCCACTACGCAAGATAATAACACTGATATTATGCCTAGGATTGACAGTAGGTTGGGAGGGCAATTTCTCTTGATTTTGTGCAGCGGCCAGTTAATTAATTTGCTCTCTTAGCTCTTGAAAATTTTTATTAGTTTGAGCCAAAAATTGTGCTGAATCAGTCTGAAACTGAGCCAAACTCTGCAGTTGTGTATTGGTCGTCAATTGAGCCGTAGTCAATTGTGACATAAGATCCTCCAACGTAGAAATTTGGTTACCATAGTTAGGCCTCGGATGCTGCTGCTGTTGCTATTGTTGAGGTAGACGTTGCTGACCACTCTGACCTTACTGCCCATTCCCATATCTCAGATTTGGATGATCCGTCCATCCTGGGTTGTAAGTATTCGAATAGGGATCATATTTTCTCTGAGATTGATAATTATCATTGATTGCATTGACGTCAACTTCCACATTATCATCTTGTAGAATAAGGCAAGCATTAGTAAAATGGCCTTGAAATCCACAAATATGGCAAATAGGGACTTATGGTCCCTTGGTTATAACATTTGCATTGACACTATTAGCATTGGAAGAACTAATAACTTGTCTTTCCAACAATTCAGGAATCTTTTCAAGTCTACTTTCGAGTTTAGAACTACTTACCTCATGGACACCGCGAGTGTGTGTCTCTGAATGATACCCAAATTGCTGAAGATTTACAGCCATTGCTGTAATTAAGTTTGTGGCCTTCTGAGGTGTCTTGTTCACTATGGCTCCCCCACTAGTAGCATCGAGAATTTTCCTATCATTCAATAACATCCCATCACAGAAGTACTGAATAAGGAGCTGCTCTATAATTCCATACTTAGGACAACTTGCGCAAGGCCTCTTGAATCTCTCATAATATTCATACATATTTTCTGCATCTCTTTTTCTGATGGCACAAATCTCTTTGCGTAAACTAGCAGCTCTGGAAACTGGTAATTATTTTTCTCAAAATAACTGTGCCATATCAGGCTATGTATCCACTGTCCTAGGTGAAAGATAATATAATCAGTCTCCTGTTGCGCCCTCTAGAGAAAAAGGGAAAGCACACAGTTTCAACTCATCCTCTGTTATGCCTCTCAGTTTGAATCCAGAATAGACCACATGAAAAATCCTTGAGATGTTTATTCGGGTCATCAAAATGTAACTTATGAAATTTTGACAAAGCTTGAATCAACCCAGCCTTCAACTTAAACCCATCATCTGTAGCCTGATACTGAATACATAGAGGTTGATCCTTTACTGGTGGTGCAAGCATATCCCTCATAATCTCAATTTCTGGCTAGTTGCTTAGGTAGAACAGGCTGCTGATTTGCCATCTCTGCTTCTTCAAAATCTTCTAATAACTCAGTCTCAAAGGTAAGCAACTTCTCAGTTTGGTCAGGCAAGACTTGCGTAGAAGTAGAAGCTTATCTCTTACGCAGTTTAGTAGCTTCCCTGAGTTGTTTTGCAGTCTTCTCTATCTCCGGATCAAACAATAAATCCACCTACAGAAACACAATGCCGCATTCAAACAAAATGATTAGCAATACAAACAAACAAAAACTTAAACACTAGTCCCCAGCAATGGATTCAAAATTTGATGGTGTATCAAACCAGCAAAAATAAATTCCTACTCTAGAACACTTAAATGAGCAAAGTGGTGAATAGGGTCAAACCACAGAGACCAGTATAGCAATTGTTTATTTGTGCAGAAATATAAAAATAAACAGAATTGATTTAGGAATGAATAATTTTAGAACACGAAGTCACACGCAAGGCAATTAAAAATAAAGACTAAAAGCAATATAAAGAAAGACCTAGCTAAGGTACTTGTCCATTCGATACTGTAATCCAATCATAGACTCGCAAACATAAATTTATTTCATTCTTTTGGATAAAGTTATAGCAGACAGTGAACAGCACATATCAACCAATCTATTCTTAATTATTTGATAACCCCGGGTAAAGCTCCACAAATTAATACCCTAACCAATTAAACTATTCCCGAGTAAAGCTCCTCATAATATAATCTATGGTAGCAGTAGACTCTAATGGACCTTTGTCTTAGCCAATAGAATCAGAGAAACTACACTCTATTTAGACTAAATTATTTAATATTATTAATTTCTTAATTGAAATTAATTCGCCACTTTGATAGACAGAAATCACGGATTCACTAATTTATTTAACAATTTATCACCAAGTCAATCAATTAACATGCCTCATTGATCAACAAACAGGGTGACAATAAATTGATTAGAGCTTAGAGATCAAACAAGCATAAGAGATGAACAAAAGCAATTAAACCCAAGGAATCTCAAAAATTACATTAATCGAATGTTAGATACCTTGTCAAGATGAAGAGTTAGCCACGCATAGCAATGGCAAAAGACATTGTTCTTAGAGAAGAGTTTTTTGTTTTTCACATACAAGAGCTGCTGCTGTTTCCTATATTCTAATTCTCAATGTTTTTTAATTTCCTAGAATGAGGCTATTTATAGTCTAGGTTTACTTTTTACAATAAGCAAAATGGGACCCAACAAAATATGAAAATAAGGCTCCAATAGGCTACAAAATTACTTGACTTTGTCCGGCACAGGGGGCTATGTCATTTGCGCTCAAATTCT
This sequence comes from Erythroxylum domingense, assembly GCA_025594535.1. Taxonomy (NCBI): domain Eukaryota; kingdom Viridiplantae; phylum Streptophyta; class Magnoliopsida; order Malpighiales; family Erythroxylaceae; genus Erythroxylum; species Erythroxylum domingense. The sequence continues at coordinate 9,060 of JANQBM010439186.1, forward strand.
AAGGTAATTAATCCAAAATCTACAGGTAGCAATTTGTCAGCGTCACAACACCTTCAACATGGTCGTGTTAAATTTCTGTCCAGTTTCAAATTGGCCAAATTCACTTTAAATCACATCACTTTGGTATTTCATCACCTAGAACATAGAAAGACACGAATTACCATAGATACACAAGCAAAACCTCACATAAACATATCAAAAGAACATAAAACACACACAAATAACATGCACAAAATGCATGTTATCATCAGAACACAGATTTTACCCTTATGAATGCTTGAAAATGCAATGTGAAAACTTGGAAAGTCATAAGCAAAACATAAATATATTTCATTAACATCAAAAGAAAAGAGTTTTACAAAGCTTTAATGGGCATTTTAAGACCGAAATACATAATTGGTCTCATAATCCAAAAATACAAAATATACATGATTAAGTGTTACTTAAAATGTGACTAAAGCCTTGAGTTTTCCTATACTAATTTAAATACGAAAAAATGCAAACTTGAAGTGATGCTTTGACTCTTTATCACTCGACCTCTTGCTCTTCACCTAGAGATGGGGAGGAATGGGAGTTGAGCTTAAAAGCTCATGGGTAACAAGTTTATGGCGGAGAAACAAGCAAAACCATTAAAAATATTCATTGCCATAGTAAATTACATTGAATCCATGAATCACTTATTTCTCAAATTCTTAAGCTTGTAAAACAATTCATAAACAACATAAGTTATGTATTCTTCAAACTTGTCAACAAATCGTAAACAACTTAAGTAATGTATTCATCAAATTTGTCAACAGATTATAAACAACTTAAGCGCTCATAATGGTTTGGGTAGTCCATATACATAAGGGAGTTCTTGCGAAGCTCCAATAAACATGAGGGAGTTCTTGAGAATCTTCAATAAACACGAGGGAGTTCTTGCGAATCTCCAGTAAACATGAGGGAGTTCATGATGGAGCTCTATGCCACTAGGGAGCAGGCAGGAGAAGCCTTTAACATGGTCAACGTGCACCTGACATAATATGATGGATCACCACAAATCCACACAAACATGAATTTCATGACTTGTAAACATATTGCACAAAAGGCACATTTCAGAAACATGATTCCCATAAGCATGATATATTTCAAATATAATTTCCATCATCATTTTATAAATCATCAACAAGATTCATGTACCAAACATGTAACAATTACTTAAATCATCTGAGAAGTAATAAATGCAACATTTATAAAGCAATTGAAATCATTTAACTCCATTGATTTGGAAAATTACTCATAGTTCATTAACTCAACTATAAACATGTAACCTATCTAGATTTCTTGCTTAAAAACTTGCTTAAAAATGCCCCTCCTCTTGCTCCTCTTGCCTCTCTTGATTCCCTTTAATATTGGCAAAAATCCAATTCAATAGGAATACAAATTGAGCACCCAAAAAGCATATTTACTAAAATTTGATTTTAGAATACTTAAACCTATGTATTTCCTAAGCTTTATGGACCAAAACCCTTCCAAAAATCCAAAAAATTAAAAATAGGCTTACCTTGAATCTTCACCAAACAAAGAAATTTTTGGCTCAAATGGAAGCTCTTCTCTTCTTCTTTCTTTTTCTTTTCTTGAATAATCTCAAAATCACTCTTGAAAACTAAGAAAAGATGAAACCTAAGCTTTGTCTTCTTTCTTTTGTCTCATGGCCGAAACCCTCTCCCCTTTTCTCTCTCTTTTTCTTTTTTCTCTCCTTCTCTCCCTTCATTCACATTTTTCTTCCTCTAATGAACAAGATATCATTTTTCCTTTTCCAATTCTACCCTTAATGAGTGCCAAATGTCCACTTTACCCTTCCTTTAATGCTTCATGGCTTTTATACTTAAGTGACATGGCACAATTGCCCTCAATACATTCCTCCTGCTTTAATTTAACTAACCAGTGTAATAAAAATCTACTAACAATGTAATAATTAATTAAACTGCAATAATTATTCTATCATAACTTCATAATTTATTTAAATCATGCTTAACTCAACAAAAAAATTCGGGGGTCAACATTTTTCCCCTTCTTAAAAGAATTTCATCCTCAAAATTCTTACCTGAGTCATTAAAGAGGTGTGGATACTTCTTCTTCATGGCCTCCAAGGGCTCCCACGTGGCCTCTTCCTTAGAATGGTGTTTCCACAGGACTTTAACTAGTTGAGCTGTCTTGTTCTTGAGGACCTTTTCCTTAGTATCCAGAATCTCTACTGGAGTATCCTCATAAGTTAGATCATCTCTCACTAAACCTCAGTGGTCTGAATGATGTAGGAGGGATCTAATATATACCTCTTTAACATAGAAACATGAAAGACATCATGTATCTGTGACAATTCTAGTGGCAGCGCCAATCTATTGGCCAATGGTCCAATCTTCTCAACAATCATGACTCCTTTCCAAGGAAATGCCTTAAAAAAGACTTTCTCACCAACTCTATACTCCATTTCCTTTCAATGTGAATCATTATAGCTCTTCATTCTATCTTGAACTACTTTAAGCCTTTGCTTAATTAGATTGAACTTGTCAACTGTCATTTGGAGTAACTCTGGTCCTATTAATTTCCCTTCTCCTTCTTCATCCCAGCATACAGGAGTTCTACATCTTCTTCTATACAGTGCTTTATCAGGAGCCATCTGAATGCTCGAGTGGTATGAATTATTGTAAGTAAATTCAACCAATGGCTCGTGTTTGTCCCAAGCAACTTTGAAATCCATCACAGATGCCCTGAGCATTCCTCCAAGGGTTCGAATGGTCCTCTCAGATTAACCATCTGTTTGGGGATGGAAAGTAGTGCTAACATTTAAGTTGGTCCTCAGAGCTTCTTGCATGCTTTTCGAAAATCTCTAAGTAAACTAAGGATCTCTGTCAGAAACTATGGAGTTTGGAATCCCATGTAATTTTACTATCTCATCAATATACTTCTTTTCTAGTATATATAGAGAATTAGTCTGTTTAGTTTATAGAAAATGGGTTGAATTCGTTAAATGGTCAAGAATAACCCATATGGCATCATGCTTCCTATTGGTCTTGGGTAAACACATTAGAAAATCCATAGTTGTCCTTTGCCACTTCCACTCTAGAATAGACAATGGCCTTAACTTGCCTAAAGCTGCCTAGTGTTTAGCCTTGACTTGTTGACACACTAGACACTTGCTTGCATATTCTGCTACATCTTTCTTCATGCCTTTCCACCAGAAATGTTCTTTCAAATCTCTATACATCCTGGTGCTACCTGGGTGCATGGCATAAGGTGTATTGTGTGTCTCGTCGAGTATCTCATCCTTTACCTCCTTGACATTCAGAATATAAAGTTTATTTCCTACAACCATAAGTCCATCATCCCTCACTTCCACTTTAGATTGCTTGCCATTCTTAATTTCTTCTCAGAGCTTATTCAAATCTACATATTGTTCTTGCAACTCCTTAACTTTCTCTCTGAGTATTGGTCTCACTCTAAAATTAACAATAATGCAATCAACTTCTTCTTGTTTCAAGCTTATTCTAAGCTTAGCCATCTCTTCCAACAATGGTAGATAAATTGTTTGAACATGGGCTACGGAGGATTTATTACTCAAGGCATCGGCTACTACATTTGCCTTGCCTGGGTGGTTTTCAATCAACAAGTCATAATCCTTAAACAACTCTAACCACCTTCTCTGTCTCAAATTCAACTCTTTCTTGCTCAATAAAAACTTGAGACTTTTATAATCAGTAAAAATCCTTATTTGAACTCCATATAGATAATGTCTCTAAATTTCCAAGTAAAAAATTATTACTGCTAATTCTAGATCATGGGTCAGGTAATTCAATTTATAAGGCTTTAGTTGCCACGAGGCATAAGCTATTACTTTATCTTCGTGAATCAACACACAACCCAAACCCTTCCTTGAAGCACCACTATAAACTGTATGACCCTTATCTCCCATGGACAAGGTCAGAATTAGAGCACTTGTCAATCTGTACTTAAGCTCCTTAAAGCTCTTCTAACATTCATCACTCAAGATGGAGAATCCTTTAACAAACCTCCTATAATATCCTGCCAGACCCAGAAAACTTCTCACTTCTATCACTTTCTTTGGTGCATGCCATTTCATCATTGCTTTAATTTTCCTTAAATCGACATGTAACCCATCCTTCGAAATTACGTGTCCAATGAATATCACCTTATGAAGCCAAAATTCACACTTGTTGAATTTGGCATAAAGCTCCTTCTCCCTTAAATGTTCCTTATGTTCCTCTTCACTCTTGGAATAAACCAAAATATCATCTATAAATACTATGACAAATTAGTCTAGGTATTCCTTGAAGACCCTATTTATAAGATCCATGAACACAGCTAGAGCATTGGTCAATCCAAAGGCATGACTAGGAGCTCATCATGCCCATAACGTGTCCGAAAAGCTATCTTGCATACATTAGATTCCTTGATTCTGAGCTGATGATAGCCTAAACTAAGATCAATTTTAGAGAAAACCTTTGCTCTTTGAAGCTAGTCGAACAGGTTTTCGATTCGTGGCAGAGGATACTTGTTCTTAATTGTCTCCTTATTGAGCCTCTAGTAGTCAATAAACATACACCATGTTCCATCCTTCTTTTTAACAAACAGAATTGGTGCTCCTCATGGTAACTAACTTGGCCTTATATACCTGTTCTTTGATAGTTCTCCTAACTGTTCCTTAAGCTCTTTCAGCTCAGCTGAAGCTATTCTATACGGTGGTATGGAAATAGGTGCGGTACCTGGAATTAGATCAATGATGAATTCGATTTCCTTTATTGGTGGCAAACTAGGTAAGTCTTTTGGAAACACATTTGGAAGTTCCCTCATAATTAGAAAATCTTTTAACTTTCTTTCATTCACCTCGGTATCCACAACGTGTGCCAAAAAGACTTTACACCCTGTTCTCATCATCCTGTTAGTTAGAAAAGCTAAAATAATTCTTGGTGATGGTATTCTTCTGTCTCCCTTAAAATTTACCTTCTTACCTTTGCCAAAATCAAATTCTACCTCTTTGAGGCTACAATCTAACTTTGCATGATATTTTTCCAAGGTATCCATTCCAAGTATAACATCTAGGCCCTCTAAATCTAAAGGCATTAAGTCCACTACCAGTCTAGCACCATCAATAAAGAGTTCATAATCTCTATATGCTTGACTTAATATCACATTCCTCCCTAAAGGAGTACTAACAATCAATGGAGTATCCAATGGCACCAAATTAACACCATGTTATGCTTGCAGAAACAAAAGAATGTGTGGAGCTGGAATCAATCAATAAATACACTTTTGAATTAAATAACCAAGCCATACTTGTAACAGCTTCAGGTGCGGTTGCAGCTTTATCTCTGGTCATGGAAAACACCCTTGCCTTTTCTTGACCCATTGGCCTTCTTAGAGGAATAACCTTCTTTTCCACTCTAGAATTTCCCATCTTTGCCTGGCTCCTACTGTTTTAACTCTTTTTGAGGCTTGCATCCGAGACCCATCTTGCCTTAGTGCTTGGGGACATTCCTTGACCATGTGTCCCTTCTCGACACATTGAGAACATACTCTAAGTAACTTGAGACACTCTCCTCTATGAAACTTCCCATAATTCTCACATTGGGGGTTCGTATACCTACTCCCCACTATCCTTCTATTACCTCCTATAGTTGAGGCTTGCATTGAAGCTACCTTTGCTTGCTTATTCTTAACAAAGCCACTAGTTCCTGCTTTGCTCTGCGTGTGGAAAGTCCTCATACTCCTCTCAGGCATAGTGGCACTCATTCCCTTCTTGTAAGACGGTTACCAATTCTTCCTCTTCCTGTTTACTTCAAATTTTATGTTCTCCAGTTTCTTAACTTGGAGTGCAGCGCCTACCAACAACTGGTAGTCACAAAAGTTGTGGATCATACTTTCTCCTTGATCCCCAAATGAAGTCCTCCCTCAAATTTACGGCACTTATCCTCTTCATTATCAATAATGTTGGCCACATACATTGAAAGTTAGATGAACTTTAGTTTATATTCACTCATACTTATGTCCCTATGTGTGAGAATTAGGAATTCTCTTGCCTTCTCTTGGACATAGACTTTCAAGAAGTATTTCTTCCTAAAGGCTTCTAAAAACTTTGTCCATCATAATACTGGTAGTATGACCTAACTATGGGTCACTAATTCGCACTAATCTAATGCGTCCCTTTGCAGCAAGCTCACTGCATAATCCAATTTCTCCTAATCGGAGCACTTCATCTAAAACAGACCCCTCTCTGTCCTTCAGGATTTGCAATCCCATTTGAAGTAAATCACTTGTTATTATAGAAATCACGTACTATGTAAGAATACACAAGAAGGGGGGGTTAAACTGTGATAAATCATCTAAAATTGAAATTTTCAAAAAACTTCTTAATTTTCTTGAAAGATTTAGACAATTTACAAAACAACGCACTTAATTCGTTTGAGTAATGCAACAGCAAAAATAGTATCTATTCTTCTAACAACATGAAATTAAAGAGATAAGTCTTAGAGAATATGACACCACAATTTATACTGGTTCACCCTTAACTTTAGGGTTACGTCCAATCCTTAGAGTATATTTGAGATTTCTTTATCTCTTTCAACTTTTACAAGTATTATTTCACACTTCTAGAGCCTCTTCAGGTCTCTTTCATAAAGTATTCTTTATCTGCTATCTTAGCCTCTTCAGCTTATAGCCTTCCCTTCCACTGAAAATATTTTGAGTTTTCTAAACTCACGTTATAGATTTAATTGATCCTCTTCTATCTTCTTTTCACTCAAGCTATTTTTTATTTTATAGCATCGTAAGTAAATAATTGAGAATTGAAGGTTTAGAGTTGAAAGGTTGTTCTTGTGTATATCGTATTATATTATTGTCTCTGTTTATGACTATAAGTGATATTTGTAGTCTAAATCTCGAACGATCTTCTTCAAAACTGCTTGTCGAATCTTGAGAGATCAGTTGTTAGTTGATTCCTGTAACTAACTCCAACTAACTAACTAACTAACTGATGTTATAAGTTGTTCTTCAATTATAACGTCTTGATTTGTTTTGTATAATTCGTTTTATGTCTTTGCTTCGTCTGATGTCTTCGCTTCATCTAATGACTTCGCTTCATCTGATTACTTCATTTCGTCTAATGACTTCGCTTCGTCTGATGACTTTGCTTCATCTGATCACTTCGCTTTGTCTGATGACTTGCTTTCTTCTGATGACTTCGCTTCGTCTGATGACTTCGCTTCATTTGATGACTTCGCTTCGTCTAATGACTTCACTTCGTCTGATGAATTTCCTTCATCTGACGACTTTGAATATCATCTTGACTTGATGATTTGTGCCTTTTACATTTATCTGCACAATTAACAAACTCATCAAAATAGTTCACACACTCTTCAATTATTATTATTATTCGAATTTCAACAAAATCAATAGAAGGAGTAAAGTATCCTTGACTTAACAATCTCCCCCTTTTTGATGATAACAAATAATCATAATATTAGAAGATAAATGAGAGGATATTCAGATGGAAAAAAATAAGCTAAAATAAAATCTTCAAAAAATCTCCTCCTCCTTTACTTTATACTATTCTCCCCCTTTTTTTTATTAATCAAAAAGAATCATTTCAGATGCTTCAATATTTCAAAGAACATATGTTTGATATCGGTGCGGATTGTCTTGAGGTCTTCTTCTATAGTCATATGTAGAAGTGCTACTTCCTCATGAAGATCACCCACTGAGTCACTTAGTTCATCAACCTTAGTATCAATTGCTTGAATATGTTTAGCTAAGACTTTATGTTCTTCCTTCTCCTTTTGACTAGCTTCAGTCTATGTGATGAAATTCTTGAACCACTCTGAATTATTGTTAGAGTCTTATTGCTTTTCATTTGGTGGATGAAGATACTCAGAGACAGAGGGTTCTCTGATTGAATCGTCTAATTCGATAATTTCAATGGAGGGTAATTGAAAAAAATTTGTTCATGGGGGAATGTCAAGATCATCAGGGTAGGGTAGTTTCAAAATGGATTTTCCTAGAACATGTAGGACATCTTTGACAGAAGGAATAAAACCTATGTGTTTAAAGTGAATGAGTAAGTGCTCAAAGGTTTCTAAATAGAAATTGATATCTTCAATTGTAATCTTTTTGTATCTTCCTTCTGATATTCTTCCAACTACCTTGAAACTTTCATCTATAGTTGATGTGCTAAAGTTTCTTCCTGATGGTCTTGAAATGTGATGAGAAATATAGATGCCTACAAGTTGAGCTGTACGATATGCATCATCTATATTTTTTATTGCCACTCGAATTTCTTCTTCTGTGAGATCATCTTGTTACTTTTCAGGGAATTTCTTCTTCTAGCCTTTATCTTTATTGTCTACCAGTGTTGGAAATCTAGGTTGTACATCTGGTACAATCTTTATCGTTGTTTTTCTTATTACTGGATAAATTGTGTATGGCTTTTTAATCATCTTCAAAGGATATGGTTCTACCTTTTCATCTTGTAGAATATCATACAATCTTTTGTCTTCAAGGCTAAGAAGATGCATCGTCTAATCATTTAAAGTTACAGGTTCAACTTAAACCTTAACTTTCTGTTTAAGAGATTCTCTAATGATAATCAAACCTCTGTTTCGATCAGGTATTGATTCTTCTATAATCTTCATCTTCAAATCTTCTTACTTTATTAGTTGAGGAAGGTTGTTAATTGGTTGTTGCTTTTCAACCTTTCTTTTCTGAATCATCTTCGCCTTCCTTTGTTCTTCTGCCAACTTGGAAGAAAGTTGTTGAGACTTCTTCTGCTCAAATACTAACTTCCTTTTTATCTCTATCTCTCCAGACGGTTGTTCTGATTGAGTCTGAGGGATAGAAACAATTTCTTTACCAGGTTGCTGTTGTTGTTCTATTACACTTTCATAAACTAGACCAAGAGTCAAGATTTTTTGTTTCTTCTGCAATCTTGGTGACCTTCTAGACATATCAGGTCTTTCTGATTGAAGTGTTTTATCCTTCCTCTTTAAAGGCACTTTGTATGTAACACCCCAACTCCCGCCGGACCCGAACCCGATATCGACAGTGATATCCGGATCCGTGCCCCGCGAAGGTGG
>JANQBM010439814.1:0-18176 GCA_025594535.1 Erythroxylum domingense
AAATTATTAAAATTAATGATATAAAATAAATAAAATTCAATATTAAATAATATTGAATAGTTATCAAATAAATAAGAATTAAAAATTGTTAAAATTGGAAAATTATTAAATTAAATTTATTTTCGGATTAAAAACAAATAAAAAGGATTCTGTGACTTTTTTCGCATTTAAAACGTCATAGATTCACTAACATTCCACGAAGTTTCATAAAATGTCACAAAATATTAATGATTCCGTGACGGTCTATAAAACGTCACGGAATATTAACGATTCTGTGAAGTTTCCCTAAACATCACATAAGCTACTTTTATGTGGCATTTTGTAAAACGTCGCAGAAACTTCCTTTTCGCGACGATTACAGAAACGTCGCTGAATCTTATGATTCCGCGATGTTTTCCTAAACGTCGTAGAAGCTACCTTTTTATGACATTTTGTAAAATGTCGCAAAAACTTCCTTTTTGCGACAATTACAGAAACGTCGCGAAATCTTATGATTTCGCGACGTTTTATCTAAACATCGCCGAAAGGCCAAAATTTTTGTGACGTTTTTATAAACATCGCCGAATATTGATACATTCCGTGACGTTTCCTTTAAAACGTCATAAAAACCTTTTGGCTACACCACAATCTACGACGTGTCTTATAACATTTTTTAAAACATCGCAAAAGGTAATCTATGACATTTTTGGAGATTCTGCGACGCTTGTAGAATAGGTTATATTCTTGTAGTGCAGCTTCGTTTATCGGTGGTCCAAAAGACATGAAATGTTATTATCTTGATGCAATGGATCTAGTACAGAAGTATGGTAAACGTGACATTTTCCTCACCATAACTTGCAACCTAATGTGGAAGGAGATTTAAGAAAATCTTGAGTTTCATGAAAAGCCACAAGATAGGCCTGATTTATTGGCTGGAGTTTTTAAAGCTAATTTTGAGATCCTTAAAAATGAACTAATCAAGAAATAGATTTTTGAAGAGGTTATTGCATATGTTTATGTTATTGAGTTCCAAAAGCATGGTTTCCCTCATGCTCATTTGCAGCTAATACTTAAGTTGCATTCTAAATTACTTAATCTAGAATCTTATGATCAAATCATATATGTTGAAATACAAGACCTTGTTCAAAATTCACAGTTATATTCTCCTGTCATTAAACACATGATCCACAGTCCTTATGGTTATATGAGTAAAGACAACCCTTGCATAAGAGATGGTGTCAGCACTAACCATTTTCCTAAAATTTTGCTCCTTTTGCTATCCATGGTGAGGATAGTTATGCATGTTATAGCAGGTGAGATGATGGCCGAAAAGTAAAGATTTGTAAGCATGAGGTTGATAATAGATGGGTGGTTCCTCATAGTCCGTATATTTTGCTTCTCATTAATTGCCACATAAATGTTGAAATATGTTTTATTGTTAATCTTGTTAAGTACTTGTATAAGTAGGTCTTCAAGGGTTATGATCTTGTTAATTTTAGTATTGTCGATCAATAGACCGATGTTTATATTGATGAAATTAGCAATTTCCAAAAAGATTGTTGGATTTTGCCTCTTGAAGTTTTTGGCGTATATATAAGTTTCATCTAGCAGAGATGAGTCCATCGGTTTATGTGCTTCAGGTTCATCTTCCTAATAAACAATCTATCTCCTTTGAAACAAATTTAGATTTGTCCTATCTGTTGAGAAAAATTGACTTCTCAAGAACAATCTTAACTAAAATTTTCAAAATGAATTCGACAAATAAAAAAGCTAAAAAGATGAAATGTTTGTATAAAGATTTTCCAGCACATATTGTTTGGACCTAAAAACAAAAACATGGTCAGAAAGGAGACGAAGGAAAGTTATAGGAAGGTTGGTTACTGATCGCAAGGTTAAATGCACTTAATTTTACTATTTATAACCTTGGTAAATTTTGTAAGCGCACAGGTCGTTCGCATAGTATCTAAGGTATCGATCCCATAAGGAGGGCTAACTAGTCCTAAATCTAAGGTCAAAAGTACTACTAAACAATAATTAATAAATAATAACTTAAAACATAAGAATTAACTAGACTAAATAAATTAAATCAATCCACAAAAATAACAATTAACGATTAACCTGGAATTAAAAACAATCACAATGACAATAAACAAATTAAATACAAAATTGAATAGTAATGGAATTTAGTCAATTAACGCACAATGATCACACACCCAACTTCCACCTAATGAGTTCACCGAAAGAGAGAAAGGGAAAATTACCTATCTTTAATGACAGCCTATCCAATTACGATTTATTGAATTAACGGTCCTAGAAGATCCTAGGGTCAACTACTCTCTTTTAAGTTATAATTGAACCCTAAAGTATAAACGCTAATCAAATTATGGGAGGTTGTAATCTCTCAATTACCAACCTATCCAAAACATAATTAGTTCTTAAGTTCTCTAATAAAAAATTAGAAACCTAATGTGATCTCTTTACATAAGAATTACCTACTTAATTTGATTCCAGATCTATTACTCTGCTTAACTCTCATTAGCCCAAATTAATCATTTTCTCTCTATTCACCCTCTCAGTTTATTATCGAGATATTAAGCACAAAATAAATCATAATTTATTCAATGAACACATAAAATGATCATATTTCATTAAATCAAAAATAATAATCAAAAGGTGAATATAGAACATCAACCATAACGCAGTCTATAATCAACTATCTATATCAATTCTATAATTAAATAAAACTGAAATACATAGGAACCAAAACTATAATGGGATGATGGGAGGCTGCAACTTTGGACAGTTTCTTAATCTGTGAAGCACATCATGTCTACGTCATCTTCCTCTTCTCTCTTCCTTCGTCTCTTTCCCGATCTCTCAAGGTCTCTTTTAGGTTTTCGTTGGGTGGCTGCTCAAATTTCTTCCAAGGCTCTCTCTACTCTTATTCTGACTTGTGATGTTCTATTTATACTTTTGAGGATCTAAGTCAAAGTTGGGATCAAAACGATCAAAATTTTTTTACAAAATTTGAGTTTTTCAGTTAGCCCAATGCAAGCCAAGATTGTGGCCCTGCCAGCCATGATCACAGCCAGCTCTTTAACCTTTTTGTCACGATTGTGGCTTCATATGCACAATCGTGGCTTGAATGTATGCTTTCTATCACGATCGTTCCGTCATGCACATGATCGTGGCCTGACTGCTCTGGCTCTTCCTTTCTGACACAATCGTGGCTTGTAATTCTAGTTTTGGCCTAAAAAGTCCTCGATTCTTCTCCATTCTTCACCATTTACCTTGAAGCACTAACAAACCCATCAAGGTTCCTAAAAAATATAACAATTAAGCTTAAAGACTCATACTAACCCACCAAAACACTAAAACACTCAAACTAACATAATTAAACCCTAAATGCATAGTTAACACTCAAATTCACATTAAATACATCACAAATTAAACTCTAAAACATCATGCAATTGACAACTATTAGTTACTGTTGACACTGAAGAAGAAGAGAGGTATTACCTAAGGTTCTTACTTATGCATGTTAAAGGACCAACATCATTTGATCACTTATTGACTGTTGATGGTGAAAAAACAATCTTTTTTAGGGAGGTTGCACTAAAACTAGGCTTGCTAGTGTCAGATTCTTATATAGAACAAACTCTAGAGGAGGCTACTCTATTTTAGATGAGATTTTCTCTTAAACTTTTATTTGTTAGGCTCCTGTTCAATTGTTTACTAATGAATCCTAGCCAACTTTGGGAAACATTCAAAGACTATCTTTGTTTTATTGCTAGCATGCTTCATCCTATAATGCATATACATACGAGGACATTACAAAGATGACCATCTAGGATATTAATAGATCCCCATAACAAATGGGGAAGAGCTTGAGTGATTATCAATTTGCTAAATATATTTTTACAGTTGACTATCATGAGCATCTTACTAGAGAAATACAAAGTGAGAAAAATATACACATTAACCCAGAAGATTTGCTATTACATTCAAGGTTAAATAGCGAACAAAAATACATATTTGATTTCATTTTAGAATCAAATTCTGATTCAAATGGTAGCAGCTTTTTTATTAATGGTCTAGGTGGAATTGGGAGAACTTTCTTGTATAGAGCGCTTCTTAAAGTTTTACAATCATAGGGCCATGTTACAATTGCTATCATGATCAGGTGTTGCAGCATTGGTCCTTTCTGATGGTAGGACAGTGCACTCAACATTTAAGATCCCACTTGATTTTCGAAGAATAAAGTTTGTCAATTAAGTAAGCAGAGCAGTATTGCAAAACTAATTTTTGACTCTAGTCTCATCTTATGGGAGGAGGCTTCAATGACAAACGAAAAGCCATTAAAGCTTTTGATGATTTACTGCAAGATATCATAGAGTCCAATAAGCATTTTATAGGAAAGATTGTTATTTTTGGCAGTGATTTTTGTCAAACCTTACTCGTTATAAACTAGGCCATAAAAGAACAGTTAACTGATTCAAGTATTGTAAATTCATATCTCTGGCCACACGTGCGTAAATTATGTTTGACTATAAATATGAGAGCTATATCAAATCTAGCTTTTTGCAATTTCTTATTAAAGGTAGGAGAAGGTATAGAGCCTGTTCATGAGCAAGATCAAACTTCTTTAACCAAATAGCTAGTTATTCTTTATTATAACAAGGATGAATCTCCCAACAGGTTATACTTTTTCTATCTTATTGTTTACTATCCATTTTATTGTTTGTTAAAAAAAATTTTTGACATCTTTCAAATGCATTGTTGGCTTCACCAGGTTAGTTTAAAACATCTTCCCTGACTTAAGCATATATTCATCTGATCTATACCAGATGATAAATAAATGATTACTCTGTCTGATAAAAACCCATGTTGATGAAATTAATGACATGATGATCAATAAATTTTCTGAAAATCTATATTCATCTGTAAGTTTTGATGGAATAGTTGACTGAAGACATCAAGAAGATTATAAGGATTTTCTCAATTCTCTTAATCCTAAAGGTTTACCTCCTCATAAATTATTGCTGAAAGAAGGTTATTATAAGAAATTTGAATCCAACAGAGGATTTGTGCAATGGCACAAGATTAATATGTAGATAGTTAAAAGAGCACAAAATTTCTTCAGAGATTGTTTTTGGACCTCATAAAGGAAAATTTGTTCTCATATCTAAGATTCCTCTACAATCTTTTGAAAATGAAAAGAATGAAATACCATTTGTAAGAACACAATTCCTTGTTCGCTATGTTTCATGATGACCATAAATAAGTCCCAGGGTTAGACGCTTGATTATATAGGAATTTATCTTCGTCATGGACAATTGTATATTGCTTTGTCAATAGCTAGAACTCCTGAATCGGTTAAAGTTCTAATTATTCTAGGCACTTTTGAGTCTTCAAAAAATGATCACAAAATAAAGAATATTGTATACCATAAAATTTTCCAGTTGTCTAAATTATAACGAATAAAATAGGCAAAAGGTATATTGACCTTTTTTTTTGGTAGGACAGAAAAGCATTTATTGATTAAGGATATTTTACTAGGTGCTGAATGGTGGTCATACAACGTAACCATCCAAGAAAAACAACAAATTGCAACATCATCTAACGAGCTGTCCAAGAGACAAAAGTTTATCTTTTTCGATTAAGAGGTATAACAACTATACTTTTTTCATTTCACAATTTTCTTTTTACACTAACTTTAGAAAATAATAGTTGACCTAGCTATCAAATCAAAACTTCTATAAATCTCTTTATATTACTACTCTAGTTATAAAATATTCGAGCTTTTTTCTTTTTATTTCTATGCCACTATTCTATGAAATGTGGCTACCATTTTTATTTTAAAATTTTATTATTTCAATGTGTCAAAATTTGAATTTGTTAGTTTTCTTTGTTACATGAATAACTTAGCTTTTTTATTCAATTTTTAAAAAATGGATCATGCATCGCAACTGTCATATTTAACAATGATATCCAAAAAATGAGCCCCATTTTACAATCTTATAAAATATATATCATTTCTAATGCCATTGTCAAGCCAATTCCACCTCAGTTCCAAGTTGAAGACTTGAAAATTCAATTGATTATTACAAATCGAACTATTATTGAGCATGTAATTGATGACGATAACATCCAACTAAGCAAATTCATCTATACATCCTTTACAAATCTCATAAAGTCTATCAATAACAAGGAAAAATTAGTTGGTTAGATCTTTTATCTGTTTATCTCAACAATCTTTTTTCTTCCATTACATTTGATTTCACTTATCCTTATCATATGATAGATATTTTGGCTTTCGTTATTCAAGTTTTGGATGTGAGACACATCAACAAAACCGGAAAAGTTTTAACAATCAAATTTTTTTTTATTGCTAACAAATAGTATTTTTTATTCCCTATTATCCTTTACAACTAGTGAACTCTAATAACATTTAATTCTTTTGACATTTTTCATTTTTATATTAGACAACAAATCATTATTCTATCAATGTGGGACTCTTTTGTTATAAATGAAGGCCAACAAATTATGCAGTATTACAACTAGGTTACAAATCATTATACTATCAACGTGGGAAACTTTTCTTATAACTGAAGGCCAACAAATTGTGCAGTATTACAACTAGGTTATATTTTTATAATTATTACAAATAAAAATACATTTGATTATTTTTTATAACATCTTTATTGTATGACTAATGATTTGCACTTTTCTCTTTGGTAAGAAGAGTATTGACCTTCCTCTTGATAAGGTTCATGCTGAACAGCAAAAAAAAATCCTTTCTCGTTCATTTAAAAGCTATTCACATGCAATCATCAGGCGGAAGACAATGCTTCACTGTTATTTATTATTGCCAGACTGATGATGTTGAATTAGAGGGAGGCTTAACTTCAAGCGAAAAAGCAGATAATGACAATAATGAAAAAGCAGATATTATTTATTGTCTTTATTATGTTTTTTCCCACACTTCGATTCTTTTGTTTTCTCCTTCCACCCAAACTAACCTCTACTCATATACTTTGGTTTTTTATATTTTCAAAAGACAATCTTGTTTCTTTTTTGAGAGTTAGATAGTGTCTTTCAAAAGATTCAAAAAAATTAAACTAGAGCTGACGCCAATATCAAATGTTCCTATTGATGACCGCAAAAATAAACCATATTATCGTAAAATTTTCACCATATGTTAATTAACCATATAACTTTTACTAATGATTAATTAAAGTTGCTACCTCATAAGGTAAATTAGAAACTTATACCGATTATTTGCTTTATTCAAAAAGTTGTAGTTGTATTTTTTAAAATTCATAAATTATAAATTATAACATAATCATTTATAGTAAAATGTAAGATGAAATTATCCATAAATTATACAAAAATATTTATATAAAATAAAAAATAAAAAATATGAACCAATTTATATTTATTAAAAATATATAACAATGATAATGTTGTCATAATTATTCCCTGTACAAACAAGTCAATTTAAACTTTTTATTTTATTTTTCATATTTAGAAAACATATACACGATGCATATATGTACTTATATTAATCTTAAAATGAATTAACCGCTTTATTAATCCTAATGTATCAATTCCAAGATAATATATAAGTATTTTTAAAATTTATAAATTATAGATTATAGCATAATCATTTATAGTAAAATGTAAGATGATCATGAAATTACCCATAAATTATACAAAAATATTTATATAAATAAAAGATATAAAATATGAACAAATTTATATTTATTAAAAATATATAGCATTGATAATGTTGTCATAATTAGTTAATTATTCTCTATACAAACAAGTCAATTTAAACTTTTTATTTTATTTTTCATATTTAGACAATATATGCATTATGCATAAATGTATTTATATTAATCTTAAAATGAATTAATCACTTTATTAATCCTAATGTATCAATTCCAAAATAATATATAAGTATTTTCTAAATTCATAAATTATAAGTTATAACATAATCATTTATAGTAAAATGAAAGACGATAATGAAATTACCCATAAATTATACAAAAGTATTTATATAAAATAAAATATATAAAATATGAACCAATTTATATTTATTAAAAATATATAACAATGATAATGTTGTCATAATTATTCCCTATACAAACAAATCAATTTAAACTTTTTATTTTATTTTTCATATTTAGAAAATATATACATTATGCATATATGTATTTATATTAATCTTAAAATGAATTAATCTCTTTATTAATCCTAAGGTATCAATTCCAAAATAATATATAAGTAATTCAGTTATGAAAAAAAGTACATTATATTATATTGAAAATAGCTATTATTTTATTAAAACTAGAATACATTTTATAAATTCATTTGATTTGTTTTTATAAATTATTTATATCATTAAGTCAAAAATAGTTCTTTTACTTTTTTTTTAAAATCATTATGTTCTAATTAATCTAAATTATATTCATAATTTTTTTCTACTATCTAAATTATAATATTAGAAGATTCATTCCTACCTAAGTCACTCTAACTAAAAGTTTATTAAGAGTAATTCCTTAGATCCTTAATTGAAACCTTGATATAAGATATAAGTATTACTTTAAATCCTTCTCATCCATAAAGTGTTACAAGCATATCATATTTCATAAAATTTATAAAATTTTCATTTTTTTTATTTTAATATATATATTATGTGACAACTTTAAATTATAACAACATATAATTAATTAATTATGATATAATAAAGTTATTAATTTATCGAATATTAAATTACAAAATATTTATATCTTTTTATTTAAACTACTTAATATTTCATTTGAATAAAACTATAAGTCACTAAATGAAAGCATAACATCACTAACTTCTCAATGTTTTAATTAAGATTTTAGGTATGATGACAGACTAATGAGTTAAATATTAATATAATTTATGTTAAAAGTCATCGAGTCACATTTATATTAAAAGGTACTAGATACATTTACATATCATTATTGAAAAAAATACAAAAATTAAAATGTTAAGATGTACGTAATGGCTTGATTAGTTAGGAAATTTAATTCAGTTAATTAGAAATTTTTATGAAAAGTTATGAAGTTAATCATTATAGTTAGGAAGTTCAATTAAATTAGTTCTAAATTTTTAATTTACTTAAATTATTTATTAATTATAATAAGAGAGATTGATAAAAATAAATTCATTAACCATAGAAAATTTTGCCATAGATGAATGATTATCTAAATAATTTTACAAAAAAAGATACAATTAGGAAATCAGAAGTTGGATAGATTGGAGACTGGAGACTAAAAGAGCATCATCTGATTCTAATTATACCTGTTAGTAAGGTCATTAACAGAAACAGTTTGGATCCAATCATCTTTATGTACAAACATTATATTTTGTAATATAATATTAAAATAAAAATAATATTTAATAATGTAATATTACATAATAATAAATTTAAAAAAACCTTCACCTTCACATATTTGATCAAAATAACGCTCCATTGGTCGATTAATTTCTCTAATCCCCCTTGTATTAATACTCGTGGCTGTAGGAAAATAAAAAAAACAAGATTAAGTAAGATAATATAAAGGTAAATAATATAAATATATTAAAAAGAAAAGAATTTATCACCAATATCTTCATTATTTAACCGAATTTGAGCACACATAAAAGCTTCCACAGTGCGATAATGAAGCCAAGAATGATAAGGAGTAATGACTCGACCACTAGTACTAAATGCAGACTCTGAAGCAACAGTTGATGATGAAATAACTAACAAGTCCTGTACAATGACTTGCATGATCGGATAATTATGTGCAGGCACCTTCTACCATAACAATATATAGAACGACTCACCTTCAGTTTCAGGAACACACTCCTTAGAAACATATCTATCGAACTCCATCGTACTATAAGATATCCTAGCCCTTTTCTATTTCAAAAATTTTGAAAGAGAATATGTCAATAATGGGTTAGAAGAAAAGCTTAAACTTGAAATTGAAGTTTGAGTTGAACTGCCTACATCCTGATCGTGAGTTTGTTGCATTCTATTTTCATAATGATGAAATAATTGATACCCTAATTGTTTCATGGTATGTATATATTAAACCCCATCAATATTGTATCTCGGGTCCAACACATATAATACTACAACAATACCTCCAACCTTAGACCAATAAGAATTAAACTTCTTCCTCATTTGCTCTGCCATCGTCTGAATCATTTCATTGGAGTTAAACATCCACAATCCTAAAACATGCTTTATGTTGGACATAATGCTAAAGATACAATGCAAAGTTGGATATTTTGTTCCTGATAACAATTTAGTCCAACTATTGAGTAATTCAACCTCATACAAAGTTCTTTAACCAAGTCTCATTGATCCTCTGATGGTACACAGGTATACTAAGGATCTCTTTTGGCTAATCTAATAAATAGCTGAGCATATGGGATTGCTAACTCCAACATCTTAAAGGTTAAGTTCCATCTGGTAGGACAAACCAAAACCAACTTCTTTGTGCAGGGAATACATAAAATTTATGCAACATCTTTAAAAGTTTCAACTCTTTTAGGAGTTGCACTTCAATATAAAACACTACTTCGAATACACTTTATTGCTTCCTTTATCATCTACAACCCAACCTTTATAATCAAGTTAAGAATATGTGCAAAACAACACATGTGAAATAACTTACCTCCAGCCAAGAAGCTCCTAACCCGCTTCTCACCCTTCAACTTCTCAATCATAGCATCATTTGTACTGCAATTATTGACTGTGATGGAGGAAACTTATTACTGATGTTCAAACTCATCAAACTTTCTTTCAACACGTTTGCTAATTTTTCACTTGTATGTAGTGTCGGCATATAAATGAACCTATCATGAAAATGCATAACAATATAAATCATAAATTCATAAAATAATGGAAAAAGTAAATGATAATAATATTAAAGAATATAAACTATCTCAAAATTCTATTGCATAACTTCCAATCATTATCAATATAATGTACCGTCACCGCCATATAACCCTTCTATTGGTCATTGACTGTCCATATGTCTGTTGTTATAGCAATTTGTCCTTAAACACTCGACAATGCTCTTAATGTTTCTCTCTTCTTGTCCTCATAAATTTTGAAAATATCTTTCCTCAATGTATTCTGACTTGGAAACTTGAAATTCCGTTGGAGTGAGTTGAGAAATATCCTGAATCTCTAGCTTTCAACCATAGCCAATGTTTGTTCATCTCTAATAACCTTATTCGCCATTAAAATTTTTGATCTATTATTATCAAAAGTTGTTATGGTCATTTCATTCAAACAACCAACAAAGTTGTCATAGCTAGGTCAAATTATCAATTCCAATATATGCTACATGGAGTTTTAGTCCTCTTGCTTCAACATTCGAGTGCTTGATTGGCTTGAAAGTTGGAAGAGCCAATATGTTGATCCTAATGTTGGTTTATGCTCTACAGCCAATCACTTTGGTTATAGTTTAGTGACAAATTATTTAAAGGCATTCTTTATCTTGTACATGTTTAGATGTATGATAAAGTTTATGGGATAATTATACATTACAAATGAAATTGTTATGAGATTATAATTATGAGATTCATATTGCATTTATGTATTATTCCTAAATGTTCCTAGTCATTGTTTTATTAAGATTGGACATTAATAGAACGTAAAAAGACTAGCACATGTTTTGTTTTTTCTTGTGAAATAAGTAGTCCATCTCACAGGCAAAAATATAAAGATACTTAAACAAACGTTTGGGTATTTGCTAAGAACAAGTTCATTAAACAGATCCGATATAAGAAATCCATTCGAAACATTACTTGTATATCTATGGAATTCTCATAGTGATGATTGTATAAGTGATCTTTTGACTTAAGGTTACCAAAGTTATCTTGTATGGGGATTAGTATGTTTTGATACTATGTATGATCTATTTAATCATAGGTCATTTAATCATTAGTCATTGGACGTAGCACGAACTATATGGCGGTAGTTATGTGATCAAGATAGGATTCATCACCCTAAAGTAATTAGGGAGAACGTTTCATTGTTCTTAATTAGTATTGATTCAAGAAATCCTTAGCCAAGGTGAAATGAAGCTTTATAAATAGTTTACAAATGTTATTAATTGAATCGATAGCTAATAGTAGATAACTAATATGATTAGACTCAAAAATAGAGTAGATATTAATTCTATGCTCTATCTCTAATTGGAACATTGGTTAATGAAAGGATTGAATTATACAAAAAAATCATGCATAAAAAGGATAGTCAAAACTACTTTGACATTCCTAAATATTTGGGTGGTTATGATGGGTTGCTAGACACCAATCTTGATCTATGATTATAAATTGTTTAATTGGAAAATTAAAGATAAATTAAAAAGAGTTTTAATTTATCTAATTCGAATTATGAATTAGAATTAGAATTTATAACCATTGCCAACATATTTGGGAGCCTAATGGGTCTCACATATAAAATGGGTTAAAGAAAGCAAAGTTAATTTAATCAAGTTAGACTTGATTGTAAAGTTTGAGAAACTTTATGATTAAATATGAGATATTTAATAAATAAGGATCAATATGAGATATTGAATCTTATATAGGCATAATTGGTATTTAATTAGAATTATTTGTAATTCTAATTAAAGTTTAATCGAAATTAGAATTTAATTTCAATTAAATTACTAAAACGTTCAAAGCTTATTATAAATAGGCTTAAGCTCTATTAAGCTAGCACTTCTTGTGTAACCCTCTCTGTAAGAGTTATAGAGTTTGCTCAACTCATTCTGTGGATATCGTTAGAGATCAGATATTTGTGCGGCTACAGTGGTTAAAACGAATCGATTTTGGGAATGGTTTGAGGGATAAGACAAGATTATTATAAAGCTTCGAAATAAGGTACGAATTAAGTTTCCCTTTTATTATAATTTGTGTTAATCATTTTATAGAATTAAAGAGATCTTGGTTTTCGAGAAATAAAAGATTGCACGTAATTATTCCACTGCAATTGTGATTAGATCTTGACCCAGTTTCCCATCAGTAGTATCAAAGCCACGTTTTTAATTTTTCAAACAAGGGTTAAAACCAGAGGCTAATCGTAGTCGCTAGTTTAGCTGTTGAACTAATAGCATGGTATCGCCATTAGTTGGCGACGTTAGTAATGAACCAGTGGCCACACCACTGGCTCAAGGTGATTAACACCCATTCCGCAGCAAAAATGCAATGAGCAGGTGGAGCACAGAAGCAGGTGACGGTGTGAGACAGAAGAGATGAAGGGGAGAGGCTAGTGATGTGAGTGAATAGAACATTACATGGTAGCTGGAGAAAAATGGGCATACGCACCTACATTTCAGGAGCAAAACAGGGAACATGTAAAGAAGATGGGGCGGCGTGTTCTCCGTTTAGAGGTTTTGACACCATCTTCACATACCTCCTCAATATTTTTCCAAACAGTCTTTTCTCTTAATTTATTTGATTTTAATGTTTTAAAAACCTTAAATTCCATTAAATTTACACTCCTAATAAAATTGAAAAAGTGTTTTTCCAATTGTTGAAAATTGATTCAGGGTAAATTTTACTAGGAATTTTTTTGAAATTTAGTTTAATTTTTCAAGAGATGAATTAAATTAAATTATTTATCAAATCAATAATTAGAATCAAACTAAGATTTTAAATGATTTCTTTCATAATTGGATTATGTTAGAAATTGTAATTATAATGAGATTATATTAATTAAAATGAGATCTTAATTTCAAAATTAAAGTAATTATTTTTACTAATAGGATTAAGATTAATAATTAAATTGATTCCTAATTACTAATTACAAAATTAGTTTCTAAAATAATGATTAATTAGTTCCAATTAAATTGAAATTAATTAATTAGACTCCTTAAAATTAAGAAAATAGTTTTCTTAAGTAATTAAGAAAAATGTTTCTTAATTAAATTTATTTGTTTCAATTTTATTGAGATAAATTAAATTTATGATTTAATTTTTTTAGAGAACTATTATTTAATTTATTTAGAAATTGTTTCTTTATTTATGAATAATAAGTTTCTTGATTTTCAGAAAAGTATTTTTCTTGATTAAATTTTGAAAAGTTTTTTCCTTTATTAATTAAGAAAAATATGCTTTCTTTAATATTTTTTAAAATAGTTTTCTAACTTATTAAAGAAAGATTTTCTAATTAGTTAAGAAATAAATCTCTAAATAAATAATATATAATGAATTTCTTAATTAAATTTAAAAGTGTTTTTTTAATTTTGAAAGTAGTTTCCTTTTTAACATTAGAAAATAGTTTTCTAATTAAGGAAACAGTAATTTCTAATGAGATTAGAAATAGAAATTTCTAATTCGATTAGAAAGTGTTACTTATATAATTTTGAAAAGGAGTTTTCTAAATTATAATAAGTAAGAAGAATAATTTATTGAAAATTGTTTTCAATTAAATTTTGTTAAAAGGGTCAAGATAAATTGAAAATAGTTTCCAATTAGATTTGAAAATTGTTTTCAAGTCAAATTAAATTTTATTTGGAATAGGAATTTAATTTATTTAAGAATCAATGGTTTTAATCTATTTTTATTTTTCCAAGGAGTTGGAAATGTTATTTTAGATTATAAAAATCAATAACTAGAATCAAACAAAGCTTGATATTTTATGCATATAATTTGATTATGAGTGCATAAATTGCATACTTTAGTTATATGATTAATATATATATTGGATGCATGATAAATTGTATGTTTTATATTTGTGATATTTTACATGCAATTTGTGTTTGATGAGACAAATGGAATTAAATCCCTTGTTCAACTTTTAAGTGCACATTGAGAACATGATTATTGCCTTCAAACCAAAGTTTTGTTTATAGTTGGCTTATTGAGTAAACTTATTGGGCCTTGAAATTTTTTATTTATTTTATTAAGCATGATTTGAATAAATTTTGTGGTCTTGTTAGATAAATCATTTCATTTGGAGTTTAACTATTATGTCAAGTTTGGGAGGATTTACAACATGGCTAGATGGAATTAAAGTATTAATGTTGTAAGGTGATATAAGGGTAAAATTGGAAGATCACTTAAGGTTAAAAGACAGAACGCTTATATTGGAGGGCAAAAGGGACATTTTGTGATTATTAAAAGTGTAGAAGAAGAAAAATTGTGAGTGAGAAGAGGGAAAAAAAGAGAGTTTCGTGGAAGAAGAGGAAGAGAAGAGAAAAGCTAGGGTTTTTGGAGATCTTGAAGATTTTGAAGCTTCAACAAGTAAGTATGAGCTTTAACCCTTTTTGATTGTCAGATGAAGCATATTTAGGGATGGTTAGAAGTGAAAGTAAAGTGAATATGTGTAGGAAGTTATTGATGAATGATATAAGAAAATGTTTTGATCTTTTTCGTTGATGAACAAGTATAGCTTATGAATTGGTTTGTGAATGATATTGGGTAGAAGAGATGGTTTAGGTTTAAGATGAGATTTATGTGAAAGGTGGGAAGTTAAAATTTGAAAAATGAACATGTTTTGTGTATGCTTCTGTCAAAGTTCACCGCGGTCAACTTTCCTTGGTTCCACTTGGACAACTTGAATGATGAAATTCTCCGCGACCAACTTTCCTTGGTTCGTCACGGAGAACTTGTAAGATTTCATGCGAACTTTTCCTCTCTGCAAAAGTTCACCGCAGTGAACTTTTTTGGGTCGTCGCAGCTAACTTTCCAGCACAGAATATGCTTCAGTATTTTGAGCATATCTTTTTCTATAGTTATCCAAATGGAATGATTTTGATTTTAAGTTAATTAGAGACATAGGAATGCAAATTGTATGAAGGAATCAAGTCTAAATTTAGTCTCTAAGCATTTCAATTTCAGGATGGAAGTTGGATATAGAATTTTGTTTCAACATGAGAAATAATTTAAATTATTGAGGTGTGACCTTTCGAGTGCTAAACCAAATTAAATGGAATTTTGGTTATTGTGTACGGAAATCAGGTGAGGCAAGAGAGGCAAGAGGAGCAAGAGCAAAGACATCCCTAAGCAAGTCTATAAGCAAGAAATTCAAGGTAGGTTACAGTTTTATAATTAAGTAATAGGCCATTAATGTTTTCTTTCAAATGATGGAAATAAATGACTTCAACTATTTCATGAATGTACATTATAACTCTTAAATGCTTTGAAAAAATGTTATGTGTTTGGTATGAACATATTGTGTTGATGAAATATGAAAATAATGTGAAAATGATTTTTAAAGAGATACTACGGTTGAAAAATCAAGTTTTGAAAATGTGCCTTTTTAGGCCACAAGTTTGCAAGATATGAAATACATGTTATATGGGCTTACGGTGGTCCACTAAGTTAGGTCAAGTGCAATTTGACAAAAGGCTTCTCCAGCCTGCCTGCTAATGGCATGGAGATCCTTCATGGACTCCCATAAGTTTATAGCTACGCAAGACCAATAAGTGGGATTGTGATAATACGTTCTGTTCACAGCTACACAGGACCCTTATGGGAAATGTGTAGTACCTTCTGTTTTGGATCCAACCAAACCATTTTGATGTGCCTACATGTTTATGATTTGTGAACAAGTTAATGAGTGCATAGATCGTGTTGTTCATGAATTGTATTGCATGAAGAAAATTTGAGAAATATGTGTTTATGACTCAATGTAAATTATTTTCAATGGTTTTGCTTGTTACTGGTTATAAAATTGTTACCCACAAGCTTTAAGCTCACCCCCCTTTATCCGTCCCATCTTCAGGTAAAGAACATGAGATCGAGTGAAAGAGGGTCAAGGCATCGCTTCAAGTTGCATATGTATTTTAAGCTAGATTTTGTTTTGAAGTTAATGAATTATGAATTATGTATAGATGCCATTGAGTGGAAATGTGAATTTGTGTATGGATAAGGTTGAGGTGAAATTAGGGATACTTAATGAAGTAATTGATTTGAGATGATGAATTTTTGAATAAGAATTGTGGTTACATATAAGTAAGATGTGATATAGAAAAAAGAAAGATAGGAAATTATAAAGGATGATAATTAGTTGTAGTAGTGAATAAATTGAGTAGAGATTTAAGAATTTGATGAAATGATGTTACCTTAGAGGGAATGAATTCAGGACAACTTAGAGTGAAAGTAAGATCGGATAGATGTAGAGACCTAAGGAAGGCTATTGAGTGAACCCGCCCTTTTTGGGCCTTGTTGGCACTAGGGAATGGATAGGCTTAATGCCACCAAAACCCGTAGTAAGCCTAACTTTTCTATATTCTACTAAAAATCTGGCGTGACCTATTCGTTTTTCTGGTTAATCCTTATACCTGCTTAATAGGTTGTAAGAAGTAAGGACCCAAATCTGCAATTCTCACATACGTTAACTACTTATCATTTACCAATCTAAGATCATCTCATATCATCAACTGACATCATTCTCAATAACATAACATAATCATACATGTTTCAGGTACAAGTGATTATGACCAACCATGGAGCAGCTATAAGCATCTGCACTAAACATCATGCCAAAAACATTACTTGTCTGATTATCCAAGCGAGTCTCAAAAGGCTTGGATTTCTCTCTTGTATGATCTGCTAATCCCCTGAACTGATGATGGTGAGAGGTGAGTCTACAACACGACTCAGTGAGATATAAACATACTACCATGCTTGTGAGGCTAGGTAAGACAAGGCTAGTTTCACAAGAATGGTCTGCGGCATTCTAAGCAATAATATATGGCATCAATGGATAACCCGATAGTAATATCAAATGCGGCACTCACATGAATATCAACAATAAAGCTAAATATGAATTGCTCAAAAGCAAAAAAAAAAAACATGAATTTGGTTTTTGAATTCTTTTCTGGGTTCTGGGTTCGTTTCTAAATTCTAGGTTCTGCAGGATTCCTAATTCTGAGCTTTCTCATTTCTAAGTTTTGCTTTTCTGAATTTCTTAGGAAGAGACAGAGGCATGCTAGTATGGCATATCTCCCCCTTTTTTTTTCTTGGTTCTAGACAAGGTTGGCCTACCCTTGCCTTTGGAAACCTGCCCTCTCCAGGTAGGACCCGGATCTAACCCATTACTGGTGGGTTACCAATGTGCACAAGGTGTGGGTATATACACCCTCAGTTGGGTATCCTGTGAACTCATCAATCATGGCTAACAAGAAAAACATGATTCATCAAAG
>JANQBM010440240.1:0-18171 GCA_025594535.1 Erythroxylum domingense
TACTTGCTTTTTCATTCCAGTCCACCAGAAATGTTGTTTCAGTGTGTTATAAATCTTGGTAGTACTAGGATGCATAACATAAGCAGCCATATGAGCTTCTTCTACAATTTCCTTCCCCAGATCATCAACATTAGGCACACATAGTCTCTACTTTAGCCACAATGTATCATCTCTAACTTTAAACTCAGAACCTGTATTCTTCTTAACTTTCTCAATCAATTTTAGCATTTCAGGATCTTTACTCTATACTCTTCTGATCCAATCATGCAACATTGGCCTCAATTTCAATGTAGCTGTCAATGCTTCATTATGTTCTAGATTCAACTCTACATTCAAAGCTCTCAACTGAATCAGGCTTGGTAACCTCAATAATTGAATATGAGCTACATTGGTATTCGAATTTCTGCCCAAAGCATCAGCCACTACATTAGCCTTCCCTAGATGATACTCAATTGTGCAATCATAGTCTTTTAGTAAGTCTTTCCATCTTCTCTGTCTCATTTTAAGCTCTTTCTAGCTTAACAGATACTTCAAGCTCTTCTGATCAGTGTTTATCTGAAATGTCTCACCTTATAAGTAATGTCTCCAAATCTTTAGAGCAAAAACTACTGCTGTAAGTTCTAAATCATGTACCGACTAATTCATCTCACGAGACCTTAATTTTCTCAATGCATAGGCTATCATCTTGCCATACTGCATTAGTACACATCCCAATTCCTGATGTGACGCATCACTGTATACCACATATCCACCAGATCTTGATGGAGTAATCAACATCGTCGCTGTAGTCAATCGATGTTTCAACTCTTCAAAAACTTCTCTAGCACTCATCATTCCATCTAAATGCCACATTCTTCCTCGGAAGTTTAGTTAGAGGGGTTAAGATTAAAGAAAACCCTTTGACAAACCTCTCGTAATAACTAGCTAATATGAGGAAACTCCAGATCTCTGATACATTCTTCGGTGTCTCCCATCTCATCACTGCTTCAATTTTCATTGGATCCACCTGAATACCATGCCCCGTTACTATGTGACCCAGAAATACCACTTGATTAAGCCAAAATTCACATTTACTGAATTTGGCATACAGTTGTTTTTCTCTCATAGTCTCCAAAATTATTCTCAAATGCTCAGCATGTTCCTCATTGCTTCTAGAATACACCAAAATTTCATCAATGAACATAATTACAAACTGGTCTAAGTAGGGCTGAAATACCTTATTCATCAATGCCATGAATGCAACTAGGGCATTAGTTAACCCAAATGGCATAACTAAGAACTCAAAATGTCTATACCTACATATGAAAGCACTTTTTGGTACATTCTTTTTGACAATGAAAAAGAATTTTACATAGTCTTTTTGATAATGAAAATGAAGGATTTAGGCCAAACATTCTTCTAAAAAATTGTTCTTTTACGACTTAAGTTTCTAATGACATCAATTGTATGCAATTTGGTTCAGTATTTTGAAAATTATCCCCAAAATACTTAGACTGTTCACAAACAGTGATAGAATCAAGAAATACAACTTCAAGACAACTTTTGACACACTTTGTGACAGAAATCAAATTCGACTCCTTCATTAAAGTTGTAGACATAAGTTTCTAGTTTAATCTAAATTTAAAATCATCCAATTCCAATAAGATATGGCTAAAATACCGTAACTGTCCAATAGAACTCTTCCTAACCAGTTTTCAGCATGTATCTAACCTCAATTCCTTCCTAAACAACACATTTTATAATAGGATACCAAGTTTATAATTCCCTTACCTCACTAAACGTCAAGTCCAAATCCAAAGAACTAACTATTATAGCCCCTTCCAAGGAACTAAGACACTTCCAACATCAAGATAGATGTAGTGTGAGACTAACACCCAAAGTATAACAGCCTAGAAAATAGCATGAGCCGCTTATGGCAAGGAGTTTTAATGTTATAGTGCAACAAAATCAACATAAAATTCAAAGCAAAGAAGAGGGATCATTTTGGTGGAGAGAAGATAGCCAAACAAAGATTGCAGAAATTTCTTTGTAAAGGCTTGACACTTAAGCTACTAGGTGTCTCCATTAAACTTTAACACATGTCTCCAATGCAAGATGCCCATTTTCCCTCAATGTAAGCTGCCAAATGTCACATATTGAATGATGAAAAATATCAATAATTCATTAATCCACATGTCACATTATCATTGGTCCATATTTCAATATTTTTTCCTAGTCCAAAATATCCCAAAATTTCGAAAATTTCCTAAAATTCACCAAAATTATGAAATAATACTAATAGTTTCAAATAAAATTTTAATGCAAATAATTCACGATCAACATTTTAATTGCATTTTTAACAATTAATAATACCCGAAAATGTCGATAAATGTATGTACAAATAATTGTAATGTGTAAGATCAATAATATCGTGTATGTGTATGCCTCGTTGTGTATAAACATGAGTTACGCTTCCTAATTTCTCATTAATCTTTAATAATCACCATTTTAACCCTAATTCAAGTGACAAGATGTTACAGATGGTGTATAAATACATTGTATATTTGTATGTATAAAGGCTCAGGAGCTGTGGATCGAGGAACTCGTACTGAGGATTGATGAAGTCAAGGGAGTATACTCCTTCTTTTGAGTTGAGATGGGGAAAACATATCTCTCAAATAGAATTAGGACATCCCAAGATATGCATGATGACTTGTATGTAAATTTTGAACATAGGTAATGCATAATAGAATTGAATCTCAAATAGATGCTCGTATATTTATGTATTTAATAAATGACATTGTTTTGAATAACTCTTTGCACTTGGAGTGAAACTGATGTTTTTATTACGTATTTTGAGGAATGATATTGTTTTCAACAAACCTGCACCTAAAGTGCAAAGGACAATGTTTTGTTTTTTGAAACTACATTTTTGAACAACTTTGCACTTGGAATGCAAAAGATGACTTTTACTTTTACTGTATGAGATAATGTTTTGGAACTTACATATGTATAACAGAGTTATGCATGCTGCGTGTATGTGTTCTCTTTTGTCTTAGAGCCATAGAAAGGTTCCATTTTATCGGTTGGATGGATAAATGAAGGCATAGTACTTGATTTTAGTACTTAATATTTGTATATAATTTTTTTTTGATTGGTGAGGCAACGATTAGCCATTTATCTGCTAGGTACAATAGATTAAGTGACCCCCGTACCCTTAACATTGGTACATAAAAGTCGAGTCCTTATATCGACATCTTTTTACGGGACTTGTGGGTGATTGAACACCTAGAGGTATGGTTACCGATGAGGTCATCATCTAGGGTCATGATGCTCTTGTCGACCGTATTCTGGACTCACCACAAATGAAAGTCGAGCTAACACTGAGAATCGATGGGTGTGCATACTAGTTTGGCAGACTAGTGGTGACAAACATAACTATTTTGGCCTATTATAAGATTTGGCTTCCTGACAAGATTTGATTTTACATGTGACGCTTTTCTGGTCTTGTGTATTGGAACTGGAACCTATGTTCACTGGATGAGTAATTTATACGCTAGGCCTATATGGTTCCTAACTAGTATGGGTTAAGTCATAGACTAGGACTATGTGTTCTTATGCCATGTATGTTCACTTCATAGGTGGTTATATTTATGTCAGATGCGTAAAATCGTCTTTAGGCTATTTAGACCGTCTTAGTGTGTATCGAGTTCTATTTACGATATATTTTTTCCTGCTCACTAAGTACATAGTGTACTCACCCCCTCCGCTTTCCAACCTTGCAGGTTAATTTAGTGAACTTGAACCTTTGAGTGGATCATGCAATCTTTTGACATTTTCGGGGCATTTTGTTATATAGTGGCTCATGATTATGTTGATATGCCTTATAATTTTGTAAATGAACTCTTGATTGTCTAGTGGTTTGTAAATGACCTTATGTATGAACCTTTTGTACTGTCATTGAGATTGCTCTTAAGTGGACTTCAAAGTCCAGTAGTTGCGGTAAAGTTATAATGTGAATATAGAAGTGTGTTTAAAACTGATTTACAGGTGTTTTAATTGAGTTTTGGGACTTTCAAAATATGGTCGTTATGCTGTCCAAATATTTTTAAAGATATTTAGTTAACCTTGCATAGCCAAGTTAAGAGTACCGTGAGTATCCTTAGCCTGGGTATATGGTGGTTATTATATGCTCGATGTGATTCCAGTCGTGACAAGTGAAGTTGGAAGGAGACATAAAGAAGTGAATAAGATATTCATTAGAATGAAAGGAAAGGATAATAAATTTCTCTACGAAATTTATTTTGATAAAGAAGGATCTCATGAATGTTTTCTAGGCAGATTTGAGGAGTGAGCAATTTATATTGAATTTATTGAGATTCTTATATTTAATACCACTTATCTTGTGAATAAATACTAAATATCATTTGTTGCATTAGTTAACAGAAACCATAATATGTTTTTTATATTGCTTAGTTGTGCACTATTAGGTAATAAGACAATCAATAATTTTTATTAGTTGTTCTATATATGGTTGAGGTTTATGAATGATAAATCTATTGGGGATGCTGTGGATGCATGCACCACATACATGAGAATGCGGCGAAAGTGTCGGAATCTAATTTCGAAACCATGATAACCCCAAAAAACATAAAATCACACATGCTTGCATGGATATGTGAAAGAACATGAAATATAAAACATTTTTACCTTTTGTTTCTCATCCTTTCTTGTGTGTTCTCCTTGTTTGGGTTATTGCAAACACCAAACCCTTCCTTGATCACCCAAGAACATTCAAAGATCAAGAAGAAACAATATGTAAGGGTGATTTGAGCACCAAACTAGATGAGTTCTAGTAGATGATTAAAATGAAAAGATAGATCAAGAATCTTGTTGTATGCACTTTGATTTGCATCAATTGCATAAATTGCAAGAATAAGACTCAAGACACCACTCTCTCACTCTAGAACTCTTCTAGCGCCCTTATGCTCTCACTTGAGTTTGTAAGAAGTGGTTAAACTCTTGTGTACTTAAGTGAATAACTCACTTATGTACTTATTCGTGCCCTCGTTCATGATTTTAACCATTGAGCCAAGATCGTGGCCTATTCAAAATTAGGCTTGCCTTCGTGGCCTACTTAAAATTAGCCATACACACTATGTTTTTCATTCAATCTTTTATATGAGTGACCCTTAAGTTCCCGGTTATTTTGGGAACTTGAATTAACTCTTAGTTCAAGCAAATCATGAAAGGTTTCATGATGCCAATTTACTGAAATATAAGTGGATTAACACAAGAACTCTTCGATAGTTAATTATCCTACTTATGAACCTTTCCATAAACAATTACTGTGCAATTCATCCTTTCACCATACTATACCCCACTTGGTTCGGAGTATGGTCTATGTGTCAACTTCTACTAGATTGACTACATCACATCTCGTCCAAGTGATGTTAGTTTTTATCCTAGGATCTCATTACTCTATGTGTCATTGAAGACTCCTTTCATGACACATAACTACTATGGCCAGAGACTCTAAGCAATGACCTCGATAAGAGGCCTTAAGTATCATCTTCTATTAGCAGTGATGAATCCTTTACTGGCTACCCAATTACCTTCAAATACCAATAGTTGTACCTAATCACCACCCTAAGAGTGATCTCGTCTTTAGGTAACAAGGAATGATGTCAAAGCATAGGATTAATATCCAAGATATCCTTAAGTACCTGATGTCTAAGGATATTTGCACCATTGCTATGATGAGATTAATCATTGATATTTGATATATCATCTATATGATAATCTTATAGCTGGTCATGCGATATACTTACTACCTTTAGAAATCATCCACATGTTAACTCTAAACATCTTATGTTTACAGTTTTTGAGATCTACTGCTTGATCAAATCAAGGAGTATAATATGTTCCAGTCTATCTGGATTAATAATGTCCTGTCTTATTAATCTTATAACTAGATATTATTTAGATACTAACATAATTACACATGATAAAAATCTCATTATCATGATCTCATTATGATTTCCTTCATGCTTTATTTTTTATCATAGACTTCATTAATTCGATTTAAGATCAATATCAATTCATATATAAACGAATATCAAATTAATGAAAAATACCTTTTGCTTTATTAATGAAAACAAAGTCAGTACAAAAGTCCTAAATGTGATTGCCTTTAAAGCAATATTCTAACAATCTCCCACTTGCACTAAAGTCAATCGCATTTGTATCTAATACCATAAGCGAGTACACAAGAATCAAATTTTATTTGTGGAAGTGGTTTAGTCAAAGGATCAGTGATGTTCTGATTTGTGGGCACTCTCTCAATCTTCACATCACTTCTATCAATTATCTCCTTAATCAGGTGATATCTCCTGAGTACGTGCTTAGACCTCTAATGAGACCTTGGTTCCTTGGCTTAATCTATAGCCCCATTATTGTCACAGTACAACAATATTGCGTCTACTATGCTCGGAACCACTCCAAGTTCCATAACGAACTTTTTGATCTAAACAGGTTCTTTTGTCACTTCTGCAGCTACAATGTACTCTGAATCGATCGTCGAATCTGTTTTCATCTCTTGTTTGGAACTCTTTCAACTGATTGCTCCACCATTCAGTATGAAAACATAACCTGATTGTGATTTGAAGTCATCCTGGCTAAATTGAAAATTGGCATCTGTATGCCCACTCACTATGAGATCTCCGTTTGTATATATCATGAATACATCTTTAGTCCTTCTCAAGTACTTTAGGATATTCTTGACAGTCACCCAGTGACCCTTACCAGGATCCGATTGATATTCTTGACAGCCACCCAGTGACCCTCACTAGGATCCGATTGATATTCTTGATAACTACCCAGTGACCCTCACCAGGATCTAATTGATATCTGCTCATAACATTTAGAGCATATGATATATCGGGTGTTGTACATAACATAGCATACATGATTGATCCTACTACCGAAGCATACGAGATTATACTCATACGAGCTCTCTCATTTTGTGTTTTGGAACACATAGATTTTGAGAGTTTTATCCCATTAGTCATGGGAAGAAACCCTCTCCTAGACTGCTCCATGCTAAACCTATTTAACACTTTGTCTATGTATGTTGACTGTGAAAGACCTAACAACTTCCTTAATCTATCTCTATAGATCTTTATTCCCAATATGTAAGTTTCTTCTCCAAGGTCTTTCATGGAAAAATTCTTGGATAACCAAACTTTGACTGATTGCAAACTTGAGATATCATTTCCTATTAGTAATATGTCATCCATATATAACACAAGGAATATGATAGCACTCCCATCATCCTTCTTGTACGCACAGGGTCATCAGGTTTTTGTGAGAAACCAAACTCTTTGATTATCTCATCAAATCGGATGTTCCAACTCTTATATGCTTACTTCAATCCATAAATAGATTTCTGAAGCTTGCATACCCCTTTTCCATCTTTGGATACGAAGCCCTCAAGTTGTATCATAGACACATCCTCATTTAAGTTTCCATTAAGGAAAGCCTTCTTCACATCCATTTTCCATATTTCATAATTATAATCAGCAGTAATGGCTAGGAGTATTCTAATGGATTTAAGCATGGCTACGGGGCTAAATGTCTCGTCATAGTCAACTCCTTATCTTTGACGATAACCTTTAATGACTAGCCTTACTTTATAGGTAATCACATTACCTTCCATATCGAATTTCTTCTTGAAAATCCACTTGTACCCTATAGGTTTTAACCACTCGCGTGGGTCAACCAAAGTCCATACTTGGTTGTCATACATGGAATCCATTTCAGAATTCATAGCTTGAAGCCATTTTTTAGATTTTGAACTCTTAAGAGCCTCTTTATAAGTTGTAGGCTCATCATCCTCTATGAGCGATACGTCATTGTGTTTGCTTATGAAAAATCTATATCTCTGGAACATTGCGTATCCTACTTAATCTAATATCATTTTGTCTGTCAGAAGGTTCAACTATTTTCTCATCTCTGTGAACAACAATTTCGGGTTTAGGTAGTTGATCTATGTCTATTTGAGCATTATGAACTTCATCAAGTTTAACTTTGCTCCCACTGTCTTCTCTTAGAAGAAACTCTTTCTCTAAAAAGACAGCATGCTTTGAGACAAAAACCTTTTGCTCTAAAGTATTATAGAATTGATACCTAATTGTTTCCTTAGGATATCCTCTAAATAGACATTTATCAGATTTTTCTTTAAGCTTGTTTGATTGAATTCACTTCACATAATCCGGACAACCCCATACTTTCATATGAGAAAGGTAGGCCTTTTATTAGTCTATATCTCATATGAAGTAACTTCAACTGCCTTTGAAGGGACTCTGTTTGTCACATAAATAGCAGTCTCGGGTGTATAACCCCAAAAGGATTTTGATAGATCTGCTAAGCCCATTATTGACCTTACCATGTCTAACAAGGTTTGGTTTCTCCTTTCAACCACACCATTATATTGTGGTGTGTAAGGTGGATTCCACTGGGATACTATCCCATTATCTCTGAGATAAGTTAGAAATTCCTTGTTTAAGTATTCATCACCTCGATATGATCGAAGTGTCTTAATACTTCTACCTAGTTGTTTCTCTATTTCATGTGTAAATTGTTTGAACATTTCAAATGCTTCATACTTGTATCTCATTAGATACATATACCCATATCGTGAATAATCATTGATAAAAGTAATGAAGTATATAAAACGACCTCTGGCATGAAGGGACATTGAACCACATACATCAGAATGTATTAGGTCTAACAATCTATTCACTCATTCACCTTTCCTTTAAAAGGTAATTTAGTCATCTTGCCTAACAAGCAAGATTCATATGTGTCATATGATTCATAATCAAATGAACCTAGGCTACCATTCTTTTATAGCTTAATCATGCGTTTCTCACTTATATGGCTAAGTTGACAATGCCATAAGTAAGATGATTTTAAGTTATCTGGTTTTTATCTTTTATTTCCATTAATATTTAAAATTGGATTGCACATATATAATATTTAAATTCCATTGCACAATGTAGCAGTACCATACAACATTTCGTTCAACTTAATTAAACAACCATTGCTTAAAAAAGTTAAATGAAATCCTGTTTTATTAAGACGTGAAACAAATATAATGTTTTTTTTGTTACAACGGGTTCATAATAGCAATTTTTCAAAATTAACTCTAGCCTAATAGGAAGATACAAAACATATGTCCTTACGACTAATGCAGCAACTCTTGATCCACTTCCCACACGTAGGTCAATCTCTCCCTTCTTGAGTAGACTACTATCCCTAAGACCCTGCATATCAACACATATATGTGAGCCACATCTGGTTTCTAATATCCAAATGTTATGATCAGAAATAGTATTAACCTCAATGAAAAATATCATACCTGAAGTAGACGGTGGGCCATCTAATGTCTTCTTCTGCTTTAGTGATTCCAGATAAGCTTTGCAGTTTCTCTTCCAATGTCCTTCCTTGTTGCAATAAAAGTATATCCCTTTTGAAGTTGTCTCCTTTGCCTTCTTCTTGGCTACACCTCCCACTAGCTTCTCGGACTTCTTCTTCTTTTTTTGGTTCTTCTTTCGAGAACCAAAAGCAGAGTCCACCAGTATCACAACCTTATTGTCTTTCTTGATAGTCTGCTTAGATGTTTTGAGTAGATTAATTAGCTCAGCCATCATTGCGGATATTTGGTTCATTTGATAGTTAAGCATAAACTATGAATAACTATTAATCAAACCAGTCAGAATTAAGTCTATACTTAATTCATGACCCATTATGAAGCCCAAACTACCTAACCTTTCAATATATCCATTCATCTTCAGCGTATACTGCACTGGAGATAATCCCTCAGCCATTTTAGAACAAAAAAGCAACCTCAAGATCTCAAACCTTTCAGAATGAGCTTACTCATCAAACAGTTCCCTCAGATGGTAATCTATGGTATGAGCATCCATAGCCTCATACTGCTTCTGCAGTTCTGGTGACATAGAGGCTAGCATTATATAGCTAGCCAACTCACTATCATCAAGTAGCTTCTTGTAAGCTTTCTGATCTTCATCAGATGCATCAGTAGCAAGGGGATCAGGAAGTGGCTCATCTAGGACATATCTTAGTTTTTTATATTTGAGAACAATTCTCAAATTCTGTAGCCAATCTAAGAAGTTAGGTCTTAAGAGTTTTTGGAATCTAATAGGGAGTGTAGGTTCACACTAGATGAAAACATTGTGACGATTCAATAACCTATAAGAATGAGAGAAAGTGTTAGAATGTACATTAATGCATAAAGATAAGGACTTTAATCACATGCATTATAGGTCCCACTATTCTTATTCAAATCTATAGCCCTCACTACGAATTCGAGAAAAATTAAAGTTTTCTTAATGGGTCGATATCCAATATCACCAAGAATGACCTTGGGTTTGTCCAACAAGCCACCTTAGGTCAATCGGTTGGTATCATTCATACCAATTGCATTCATTTATGTAACTATCGACTTGTGCCATCAATTGTTGATTAAGCACACTCATTGGGTTATCAACGTTTGATTTATATACATTCCATGTATATAACCTAACTTAACCTCTATTCACGTTGACCTTAGGTTTGCCCAACAAATGAACACTTCCAGTTAGGACCAACCCATTAATCTAGAAATTTAATTTCCATGGTTTGAACATATTCGTGTTAAGCGTGCATACGTAAAATTTAGAAATTTTTTTATAAAAATTAATATGGAATTTACAAGCAAGCATGTTCATCACATTTCTAGAATTTCCAAAACTTCTTACATGCATCAAGCTGAAACTAAATTCGTAATAAAATAGAAAATGACATTAAATTGCATTTTATTTTTACAAAAACATAACATAACACTTTATAAACATTTTTGTAAAAGAAAATCAGAAATTTGTTTTAGAAAATTATTACAAAAATTTCAAAATTAGCACATACATTCAGTTTTTCATAAATTCCTAGAAACCAACATATGAACAGTCTGGATATTAATTCGAATAAAATAGAAAATGATATTGAATTACAATTTCCTTTAGCAAAAACTTGAAATAACATTTTATAAACATTTCTGCGAAATAAAATCGAAAATTTTTTTTTCTACAATTTACACGAATTATTTCAAATCAACATGCATGTCAGACACAACCCAGCAAACACTTTACACATATTCAATACATCATCTATTACATGCATAAACTTGCTCTGATACCACTGTTAGGGATACTATGGATGAATGCATCACATGCATAAAATACAATGGAAGTGTCGGAATCTAGATTTCGACACCATGACAACCCCAAAAAACATAGAATCACACATGCATGCATGGATATGTAAAAGAACATGAAATATAAAACATTTTTACCTTTTTTTTCTCCTCCTTTCTTTTTTCTTCTCTTTGTTTAGGTTATTGAAAACACAAAAACCTTCCTTGATCACCTAAGAACATGCAAAGATCAAGAAGATACAATGTGTAAGGGTGATTTGAGCACCACACTAGATGAGTTATAGTAGATGCTCAAAATGAAAAGATAGATCAAGAATCTTGTTGCATACAGTTTGATTCATGCAACAATTGCATGAATTGCAAGAACAAGACTCAAGACACCTCTCTCTCACTCTAGAACTCTTTTAGAGCCCTTATTCTTTCACTTGATTGTATAAGAAGTGGTTAAACTCTTGTGTACATAAGTGAAGAAGTCACTTATGTACTCATTCATGCCTTAGGTCACGATTGTGGCCATTGAGCCATAATCATGGCCTACTTAAAATTATGCTTGACTTCTATCATGATCGTGGCCTATGAGCCACGATTGTGTCCTACTTAAATTTAGCCATACACACAATGTTTTTCATCTGATCTTTTATGAGTGTGACCCTTAAGGTCTCGGTTATTTTAAGCACTTGAATTAACTCTTAATTTAAGCAAATCATGAAAGGTTTCATGATGCCAATTTATCAGAATATAAGTGGATTAATACACGAACTCTTCGATAGTTAATTATTTAACTTATGAACCTTTTCATAGATAATTACTATGCAATTCATCCTTTCACCATACTATACCCTACTTGGTTCGGAGTGTGGGCTATGTGTCAACTCCCATTAGACTGACTACGTCACATCTAGTCCAAGTGATGTTAGTTCTTGTCCTAGGATCTCATTACTCTATGTGTCATTGAAGACTCTCTTCATGACACATAATTGCTCTGGCCAGAGACTCCTGAGTAATGACCCCGACAAGAAGTCGTGGGTATCATCTCCTTCTATCAAGAGTGTTGAATCCTTTATTGGCTACCCAATTACCTTCGAATACTAATAGCTATACCCAATCACCACCCTAAAAGTGACCTCATCTTGAGGTAACAAGGAATGATGTCAAAGCATAGGATTAGTATCCAAGATATCCTTGAGTACCTCAAATCTAAGGATATTTGAACCATTGCTATAATGAGATTAATCATTGACATTTGATTGATCATCCATATGATAATCTCGTAGCGGGTCATCCGATGTACTTACTACCTTTAGTAAGCATCCATATGTTAACTCTAATCATCTCATGTTTACATTTTTTGAGATCTACTGCTTGATTAAATCAATGAGTATAACATGTGCCAGTCTATCTGGATTAATAATGTCCTATCTTATTAATCTTATGACTAAGGATAATTTAGATACTAACATAATTGCACATGATAGGAATCTCATTATCATGATCTCATCATGATTTCCTTTATGTTATGTTTTGTATCATGGACTTTATTAATTCAATTTAAGATCAATATCAATTTATATATAAACAAATATCAGATTAATAAAAAATACCTTTCGCTTTATTAATGAAAACAAAGTTAGTACAAAAGTGCTAAAGTTAATTGCCTTTAGAGCACTACTCTAACAAAATCACTTAATTTGATTATTATATATGTATGTAATAGTATAGGCAACACTATTGAGTTGGTATTCCTAACTATAAGGCATATTTTTTTTTAGTATATACTTAAGACAATACCTGAGAAATTTAGCATAAAAAGTTGAAAGATACATTTACAGATGTTGTTATGATGCCACCAACATTGAAGAATTCATTATGAAATGGAATAAAATGATTGTGGAGTTTTAGTTAAGAAATAGATTGTTGGTCAAGTCTTTATTGGATGACCATATGAGGTAGGCTCCATTGCATGTTAGGAAATGTTTTTTAGGTGAGAATGTCAATGACACAAGTGAGGAGATGAATGCTTATTTTGATGGATATGTGTATTTGCATAACATATTGAGATAATTTGCTGAGCGATATAAGGAAGTAATCAGGGAGAAGATTAAGCATGAGTTGGAGTTTGATTACTTGTATGTATGGAATAATGCATTTTGGTCGCACAATTTGATATTTGAGAAGGAATTTCAAAATATTTATTATAATAACTTGTTTTGTATTATACAAGATGAACTAATAAGTGTGATGAATTGTAAGGTGAAAAAATTTAGACTGAAGTGGATAATAAGTTATACAAGGTAGAGATGATGGGTTAAGGATGTATAGTTATCGAACTATAAACAGTTGCATTATGTGGCTCACCCCTCTAGCAAATTACAACTGTATGTATTTGAATTTATAGAGATTATCTATTAACACATATCTAAACTCCTTCAGGAGGGTTAAGATAAAATGTTTTCCAAACTATCTTTTTGTTTAAAAGTGGAAAAAGGATGTTGTTAGGTTGTATAAGAAAATAAAGGTTAGTAACATTCAGGAGGAAAATGATATTAGTATTAGTAGGATAAATAGATTGGAATTGATTTTCTTTAAGTCCTTTGATTATATGGTAGGCAGAAAATCAAATTTTGATTACTTGTAAAATATATTAAAAGAAGCAAATAAAAAATTAACAAGTGTCAATATAATTGATTCAAAAGATGTTGATGATCATTGTGTATATACTGAATCTCTTCCAAAAGATGTCAACTTAAAGGATTTAGCTACCTCCAAGTCATGTGTTAAGCTAAGAACAAAAATATTGAAATTTAGAGTAAAAAAATAATAAGTGTCAATATAATTGATTCAAATGATGTTGATGATCGATGTGTATATACTGAATCCCTTCCTAAAGATGTCGACTTAAAGGATCTAGCTACCTTCAGGTCATGTGTCAAGGTAAGAACAAAAATATTGAAATTTAGAGTGAAGGAGGTCCAAAACAAGAAAAAAGGAGGTTAGTTATGAAAGATACATATTGATAATAATAACTTTATATACTAAATGTTTTTTTAATAATATTACCCATCGATTAATTATATATATTTGGTTATTTGAATTATGTTAGTTGGGAGCAATGATAGTTGATGAGGGGAATTTAGATACATGTGAAAATGACATTAGAGAGATAATTTGGAATATGAATGTCCCTTGTATTCCATTTAGTTAGCAAGGAAACTATGTTATATGATTTGGTAATGGTTATATGTATATGATTTGGTAATGGTTATATGTTATATGATTTGGTAATGGTTATATGTATCTTATCATGAGTGTTTGTAATAGACAATATATGAAAGTACTGATGTACTTGAGAATATATTTATGTTCAATATAAACTTTTATTTCCAAAATTTGAACATGTTGTATGCTCAACTTCTACTAATTATATTGACTTGCCAATGTTTACGAACAATCTTAAAAGTGTATGATAAATTTAACTATCAAAAGTAGAATGGTGAATTTTATATTATGGCAAGTATATGTTATATAGGCTATTATTGATTGTTCAATCTATCTATAGAACCGGGTCCTTGGATATCAATCATTCCCCTTGTGGAGGACGTATAAAGGGACCTTGGTCCATAAGTGCTAAGATAAGACGTCCTTAAGAGAAAAGTTTCAATCTAAGTCCCATTTGTAGTCAAGGAGGGCATGATTTTTCCTTCCCTTCGGGACTTTTCTTTCTTCCAATTCATGTCTTTAAAGAAACTAGTATTAAAGACCAAACCCTATCCTTGAAAGGCGACTAAGATGATATTTCAGTTCTAATGGTCGGTGTTGGTGTCTGCCAAGGAAACGAACCCTATGTAGGGAGTTATGAAAAGAAGAACCTAAAGTTTGAGTAAAATATAAAGTATGATAACTATAATTTTGTTCCTCTAATTATTCCTATAGTTATGAATAGAAGATCTATAGAATGATCCCTTAAATATAAATAAATATATACAGTGTATATTCCATCCACTTACATTTACCTTTTTGATTTAAGGTTTTAATAAATTGATATTTATGGTTTCATGTAACCTTGAATTGCTTTCAAATGTATATAATAGGGAGCAATATACAATTTCAAATGCATTTTTATTTATAGTTGTATAGCTTTATATTCCATATAAGAAAAACTATATGCTATGAAATATGGTTATGTTAACTCCTATGTTTTTCTTTAAAGAAGATAGGGAGTATTGCATAACATTTAATAGGAGGTGATCTTATGATTAAGCTTGGAGCATATAGGCTAAATGATCATATATGACTTGGAACACGCTTGTGATTTCTTGAGTTCTCTTATAAAGAATTTAGGTGGTCGTATTCAAATTGAAACATAGGTATGTTTAAGCTCATGTTCATCTCTATATTAAGATTATAGTATTATATGATAATGTTTGTTACTCATATCTATCTCCAAATCAAGTTGAAATTTTTATGTTACGTTGAATAGAGCTATGTTAATGGTCGTGTTATTATATAAAGAAGAGATGCACAAGTATATTTAAGTTTAAGTACCTTTAACTTCATTCTATCTAATCACTTTATGCATACATTACTAGTTTAAACATTATGCATTACATCCAATTTAAGGATGTTTCAAATTATCAATGGTATTAGTTATAAAAAAAAAGATAAGTATCTACTACTTTATGAAATTAGAGGTTCAATTTCATAATTTCATGTTAGAATTTACCTAATTTTAGAAGAATTGTCGTTTAAGTTTACTATATATGATATTTTAGTTAAATTTACATTTCTTATAGATGAAAATTATGGACTTTAAAAATTGTTGAAAATTTTTATAATTCTATGAAATTGATGATTAAATAATGCAATTAGAAGTATATTTAAGGTTTTATACCTTG
This sequence comes from Erythroxylum domingense, assembly GCA_025594535.1. NCBI lineage: Eukaryota > Viridiplantae > Streptophyta > Magnoliopsida > Malpighiales > Erythroxylaceae > Erythroxylum > Erythroxylum domingense. The sequence goes on from JANQBM010440240.1 coordinate 16,147, forward strand.
AATTTCATTCATTATTATTGATTCAAGTTTATTTTAAAAGTATATAGTCATTGCATTTTATGGAATTTGGGAAATAGGTTCTAAGTTTCCATGGTTCTTTTATTAAGTTAAAACTATTATCTATCTTTTTATGAATTTATAGATTCAATTGAGTTTTTATGTGATTATAAATTCATAATTAATCCTAAATTAAGGTTTAAGAAAACTATCTTATACTTTATAATGAAATTTGCTAACCTTATAACTACATAAATTTTCCATTTATTCAAATTTGAGATAAAATGTTGCACAAATCAGTATAATTTGTGTATCCATTAACATTATTTGAAAAGATACTATTATCTTACATTTAAAATGAACTATTGCTATTTCAAGTTTTGAAAATTGAGAAAATCCGAAGATGACATAAAATTTTAGATATTTTGATAAAATTAGTATAATTTTATCTTCTTCCTAGCTCTAAATTTATATGAGTTGTGGAAATTTTTGGTTAATGCATTTAGTTGAATTTGTGAAATTTTGCAAATATGAATAATTATTTTATAAAAGTAAACATACTTATAGATTGTATTTTGAAATGAAAGGTTCAATTGAGTTATTGCATGCTCTGAATAGCATAAGTTTTTTACTTGATTATGGAATATATTAACTATTCTTGACTTTTCAGTTAAAATTACATAACCATTGTATGAAATGTTTATCCTTTAATAAAATTAGTTAATGAATCTTACTATATTTTCCTTTATATTTATCCTTTAACTAATGATCTTTGAACTTAATTTTAAAAGATCATTCTTTGATTCCTCTATATGATAATAATTATATTATGCATTGTATTAGTGGTTAGTATACTGAACATCTTACATAAATAAAATCATTTTAATTATTGGACAAGTTGCTTTACTACCTTAATTGAATAGATTAAATAATATTATTTTTGGATGTTAAGTGCTAGATATGAAAAAATAAAAGAGATTATAATCATTTCCTTTTAATCACCCTAACAAATTAGGGTATCATAACTTTATATCTCCTATACAGCCCATCAACTTTCTTAATCCCCTTAAAATGACATAATCACATGACAATAGCTAATTTTGTATGTTAATCAAACAATCTTATATCCTATTCTTTTAAATCCTCTTTAAATGATGTTGATCTAATCGCTTTAATTTCCTGCCTTAAATATCATCTTTTTTGCAATTTTAGTGATGAAGCTTTTATATGATGACCAACTATACACGGAAAAGTTCCAGTGTAACTCATCGACAAGGTAACAATCTATAAGCTCAATGATGGATATATTAGTCAGTAAATATTGTCGTATTTTTTATATGATGATCAATTATCTTGCATGGGTATATCACAGTATATTAGGTACAATAATATGATGTGGTATTTCTTATTTTAATTTTTAACCTATGAATAATAGAAACATGTGAATATGTATAAACATACATAATTATTTGTTCAAAAATATGTTAGGAGAATTGAAATTTTAGTTGCTTCTACTCAAACACATAAACAAGAGACCTTGAAAAAAACTAATGTTTATTAGTTTATTACTTTGATACAATAATTTTTTCTTCTTAACTGCTAATATTTTACATATGATGGTATATTTTAGTATCACTATATGATTTTAAGTCTTTGGTATTAGCTTAAGCATCAATAATATGTCCATTAAGAAAGAAAAAAGATGTGTCCTAACTAAGGAAATGATGATAACTTTAACCTTCTGTTTTTATTTCTAGTTTAATTTTGATAGAAAGACTGCATTACTATATACAAATGAATAATGAAGCCTTATAAAGATGGAATTTATGTTCTTCACAATTTAATGATCAACCAATTAGGTTTCTGTAGACATTTAATATTGAAGGAATTTTATAATTACATTTTATGTCTAGATCGGTGTGGCCTTACTCATGATTTTTGACACCCTAATATGTAACATCCCGTTTCCAGAGAACGGGTCGGACCAAAGAAACGGGTCCAGGTGTGGTAAATTACCACACCTCATGC
>JANQBM010440347.1:0-18166 GCA_025594535.1 Erythroxylum domingense
ATATAAAGCTATTTCAAATGGACGTGAAAAGTGCCTTTTTGAATGGTTTTATAGATGAAGAGGTTTATGTAAAGCAAACTCCTGGTTTTGAAGATTCTAAGAAACCAGACTATGTCTCTAGACTTTATAAAGCTTTATATGGCTTGAAACAATCTCCTCAAGCTTGGTATGATCGTCTAAGTTTCTTTTTGATTGAAAATGGTTTTAGTAGAGGACATATAGATAAGACTTTCTTTAGAAAATGTATTGAGAATGATTTCATCATAGTACAGATATATGTTGATGATATTATTTTTAGTGCAATGTCTAAAAAGCTATGTTCTAGTTTTGAAAAACTAATGAAACGCGAATTTGGAATAAGCATGATGGGTGAATTAAAATTTTTTCTTGGTTTACAAGTTATGCAAACCGAAGAAAAGATTTTTATTCGTCAGAAGAATTATATTAAAAAATTGTTGGTTAAATATGGAATGGAGAAAGTGAAACCCATGTCAACTCCTATGCATCCTTCAAACCTTTTGTCTAAGGATGAAGTAGGTAAGAAGGTTGATCAAACTCTTTTTAGAGGAATTATTGGTTCTTTATTTTACCTTATAGTAAGCAGACCTGATATTCTGTTTAGTGTTTGTTTATATGCTATATTTCAAACAGATCCTAGAGAATCTCACTATACTGCTGTTAAAAGAATTTTGAGATATCTATCAGGTTCTACTGATCTTTGCTCAATGTATGAGAAAGGTAAAGATTTCGGGTTAATTGGTTACTGTGATGCTGATTACGCTGGAGACAGGATTGATAGGAAGAGTACAAGTGGAGGCTGTCACTTTCTTAGCCATAACCTCATTTCATGATCTAGTAAGAGGCAAAGCTCAATTGCTCTATCTACTGCAGAAGCTAAATATATGTCAACTGCAAGCTATTGCTCACAGACATTATGGATTAAATATTAGTTAGAAGATTATTCAATAAAAGAAGAACAAATCCCATTCTTCTGTGACAATACAAGAGCTATCAACCTATCGAAGAATCCAATACAACACTCAAGTGTAAAGCATATCGAAGTTAGGCATCATTTCCTACAAGACTATGTACAGAGGGGAATCGTTAGTTTACAATTTGTTGAGATAAATCATCAATAGGCAGATATCTTCACTAAGTCTTTGAATGAAGAAAGATTCAAAGAAATCAAACAAAACTTGAAATGGTAGTGTTGAGTGACCAATCGTCTGACACGTCATAACCCAGATGATTTTCACAGAAGGAAGATAAAAATTCATAAGTTTTTAAGAGCACAGTAACTGTAAGTTATAGACGGTAACTTTTGAGAAAGTAGTATAAAGGAAAATCCGCTCAAAAGGTTCAGAACATCACCGACTCTAAAATACTCTTGAAATCCTCTGAAATTGATTTTTGTAGAGCTCTCAAACAAAAACGTTTCATTACTCTATTCTTGATATCAAGCCCTTTCGGTTTACATTCTCATCTTCAGATACTAATCTCATTACTTTAAGAAGTTTCTATTGTCTATAGATCACAATGGATCAAGCTATGATTTATAGAAGACAAGTTGATTTTGAATCCTTGAAGAAGAATCAGATGGATATTGAATCAGAAGTTGATGCAGCGGGTTGGAAAAACTTCTTTCAGGTTCATGAAACAGTCTATCTGAATGAAGTTTATGAGTTTTGAAAGAATGTAAAAGTATTAGACGATACTGTAGTATCAACGGTAGATAGATTGGCGATTATTATGACACTAGAGCTAATCAAGAAGGTTAGTGGATGTCTATGTATTGGAGCAGAGGTGTCTCAAAACACTAAATGGATGACTGAAAGCTATATAGAGAAGGCACATATCAATCGACAACTATATGGATGTAGTGACCCAAAGGACAAGAAGGCGTCAAATCTTATTCCAAAGGCTAGGGTTCAACATTCTATACTTTTTCACTGTATTCTACCAAGAATAGGATCGAAGAACGTTGTGACAACGATAGATAAGCAATGCCTGTTCTATCTACTCAATCATCAGGCTATAAATCTTCCATACCTGATTTTGAGGTATATGATGAAGACGAAGAGAGATTCTAATGCCTTACCATATGGCATATTGCTAACAAGAATCTTTAGAGATTCTAGAATTCTTCTTGATAGAGGAAACAGGATGAAGATGAATCTCAAAAGCATTATTAATATGTCAACTATATGTAGAATGGGTTTGAAAACTCAAGAAAAGGAGGATACAACTTCTATGGCGAAAGCAAGAACAGAGGCAGAGCGTACTGTCAGACGTAGCATGAGTGGAAATGTTACACCCACAGAGAAAAAGAAACTTTAATCCTCAGGAAGAATGTATACAGAAGAAAAGAAGAATAAATCGTCAGAGATAGCAATTAAAGCTAAGACTATCTCTCAAAGAGAAGAAAGCCAGGTGAATCTATCTGAAAAACTAATGTCATTGAAAAGAAAGGGGGAGACACTTGATTTTGAGCAAGTTAAAAAATCAAGAAGATCACTAAGATTACTAACTTTGCGTCAACAAGAGCAGAAGAGAGGGAAAGAATTGACTCTTGGTAAAGATTCTGAAAAGGTAGAGAAAGTGCCACAGGCTACTAGGTCTTTAGTCTTAATTTTGCAAGAACAGCAGGCAACGTCAATAAAAGAGACAGAAATTAAGAGGAAGTTGGAGTTTGAAAGAAAGAAATCCCAACCACACCACCTTCTAGACTGGTAGAAGAAAATAAGAAGTTGAAAACTAGTCAGAAAGAGATTACTTCAACTGGTAGTCAATAAAAGGAAAAATCAGTTGAACACAAAGTGGTATCTCATAGTCCTATCAGAAAAGAGGACTTAAGAATGAAGGTGATAGAAGAAAGTGTACCTGTTAGAAGCAGAAGCTCAATTATCATAAGAGAACCTGTGAAAAGGTTAGTCAAGGTATAAGTTGAACCAATTCTGATCAATAATTGATCAATGCATCTTCTAAATCATAAAGAGAGAAGATTATATGGTATTCTGAGAGATGAAAAGTCAGAACCATATCTATTGAAGATGATAAAAGATCGATATACTATCTACCCAGCTACAAGTAGAACATTGATCAAGATTGTACCCGATGTACAACCTAGAGCTTCAATCATTGTACGCAATGTAGATAAAAGGAAACAGAAGATGTACCCTGAAGGAAAAATAGGTGAACTTATAGAAGAATAGATATAAGAAGTTGTGAGAAACATAAATGATGCATGCAATGCAGAACAATCAAGAGGAATCTATGTTTCACACCACATTTCAAAAGAATCAGGAAGTCATTGTGGACACTTCACCACAGATGCAACTTCTGAAGTAATTAGAAGAGTGACCAAAGGATAATACAGAACTATCAAGGTTGAAGGTATTAGTGTCAACTTAGAGACTCTTGTGCACCTAATCATACACTTTAGACCTTTGAGTTCTATATCTTCAATTAAAGATGTCCTTCATCTTCTTGAAAAATGTATTCCAAAACTGCCTATACCTGATGATCTTGATCTCCCTGAAGACAAACAATCTTTCAAACCTCCTGTTCTGAAAATCATTGAATTAGATGTTTTACCTTCAGAAGCATTTATTGCTACAAACTTCTATCCATCAAGTGCACCTCAATAAGTTCCTACTACTGGAATGGAAGAAGTTAGTCACTCTCAACAGTGGAGTCAGGAAGCCTTAGATAAGGAGATTGAAGAAATTCATACTAAGGTTGATGATCTGAGTGACTCAATGGGTGATCTACATGAGGAAGTAGCATATCTACGAGTTTCAATAGAAGAAGACCTCAAGTTGATCAGAACTGATATGCAACGCATGTTTTCTGAAATCATGAAGCATCTGAGATAAACTTTTTGATTAATAACAAATAGGGGGAGAAAAGTAGAAGAAAGAAGAAAAGTAAAAGAATAAGGGTAGAAAAGTGAAAATAGAAGAATGAAGTGCAGAAGCAGAAGAAAGAAGAGAAGAGTAGACAAGAAAGAAGATAGCATATATGTAAATTGTTTGTTGTCTTCTTATTCATTATTGTCTTCTTATTCATTATATGAATAATATTTGTTCATTCAATTTTATCTTTCTAAAATTATGATTATTTGTTATCATCAAAAAGGGGGAGATTGTTAAGTCAAGGGGACTTCACGATGATTAATTTTGATGACAATCAAATAATAATAATGTTAGAAATAAATGAACTATTTTGATAAGTGTGTTAAGTGTGCAGAAGTACAAAACACAGAAGAAAGGAAAACACAAAAGAAGTGAAAACACAAAAGAAGCAGAAGATACAGAAGAAGTAAAAACACAAAAGAAGAAGAAGATACAAAAGAAGCGGAAAGCACAGAAGAAGTAAAAGATACAAAAGAAGCGGAAAACACAGAAGAAGTAGAAAATACAAAAGAAGCAGAAAACACAGAAGAAACAGAAGATACAGAAGAAGCGAAAAGCACAGAAGAAGTAGAAGATACAGAAGAAGCACAAAACACAGAAGAAGTGGAGAACACAGAAGAAAGGAAAACACAGAAGAAGTGAAAACACAGAAGAAGAAAACACAGACGATACAAAGAAGAAGATACACTAGTACGTCAGACAGTTAGTTAGTTGGAGTTAGTTACAGAATTCAACTAAATAACGGTTATCAAGATTCAAGAAGCGGTTATCAAGAATCAAGAAGTAGTTGGAGACTTAGGCTATATATACTAGTCGTAGTCAAAGATTAAACAACCTTTTGGAAAACTTTTTATATTACAACTTTTGAGCGTTCAAGTGTATACTTACAAAGAAAAACTCTGTAGTAGTGCGATACTAGAGAGCTAACACTACTGTAACAAAAGTTCACAATATCCTTCTAGTGAGAGAAAGAAAAGGCTAAGAGCCTAGAGAGGCTAAGATAGCATAAAGAATACTTTGTGTAAAAGACCTAAAAAGGCTCTACAAGGGAAGAAAGAATACTTATAAATTTGTCGAAGTATAGTGAAAACTCAGACGAGATTTGAGGACTGAACGTAGCCCACGGTTTGGGGTGAACCAGTATAAAAATCGCAGCATCTATCTTCCATCCTTTTACTATATTCTATTTTGTTGTTAAACAAGTATATAGAAGTTATTTGCGATTTAACTACATAATAATTTTCGTATAACTTTTATAGTATTCTTTTAACAAGTTAAAGAAGTTCTTATCAAGAAATATTAAAGAATTTGTATTCACAAAAAGAATACACAATTCAACCCCCCTTCTTGTGTATTTAGTATATTGTACATGAATTCTATATTAACGTGTGATTTACTTCACAGTGAACATAATGACATGAGAATTTAACAGATAAGGCCTAAACTTTTCTAAAGCGAAAACTACTGTAAACAGCTCTTTCTCTGTTGTTGTGTAGTTGATTTGAGCTGTATCCAGTGTTTTTTAGGCATAGGCAATTGCTCTTGAGATTTTCTCCTCCCTTTGGCCTAACATAGCTCCTACAACACAATTAGAAGCATCACATGAAAGCTCAAAAGGTAAGTTCCAATCAGGGGCAACCAGAATAGGGGGAGAAGTGAGTTGAGACTTTAACTCATTAAAAGCATTCCTTCATGAATTATCAAAGTCAAATTTTACATCTTTTTGTAAAAGCCTTCAAATAGGTAATGTAATCTTGCTAAAATCTTTTATAAAATGCCTATAGAATCCTGTTTGACCCAAAAATGATCTTATATCTTTAACACAGACAAGATAAGGCAAAGAAGATATTACCACATTCTTAGCTTTATCAACTTCAATTCCCTTGCTAGAAATCAAATGACCTAGCACTATGCCCTCATTAACCATGAAATGACATTTTTCAAAGTTCAGAATCAAGTTCTTCTCAATACATCGTTTCAAAACTTTTTCAAGACTAGCAAGGCAATTATCAAAAGAATCACAGTACACAGTGAAGTCATCCATAAAGACTTCCATGCATTCTTCTAAAAATTCACAAAAAACAGCCATCATACAACGCTGGAAAGTCCCTGGGGCGTTGCATAATCCAAAAGTCATCCTACGATAAGAGAAGGTACCAAAAGGACATGTAAATATGATTTTACTTTAGTCCTCTGGTACAATAGGCACTTGAAAGTACCCAGAGAAACCATCCAGAAAATAGTAATGAGATTTGCCTGCAAGTCGCTCTAGCATCTAGTCAATAAAAGGAAGAGGGAAATGATCTTTTCATGTGGCATCATTTAATCTTCTATAGTTTATGCACACACGCTAGGAATTTTGCACTCTAGTAGGAATAAGCTCATCCCTATCATTTTAACCATAGTAACCCCACTCTTCTTAGGCACTACATGGATTGGACTAACCTACTCACTATTAGATATAGGATAGATGATCCCAACACTCAAAAGTTTGGTTATTTCTTTCTTAACCACATCTAGGATAAGTGGGTTTAATCTCCTTTAGAGTTGTCGCACGAGTTTGGAACCCTCACTTAGTACAATCCTATGTGTGCAAATAGTTGGACTAATCCCAGGCATGTCTGCTAAAGTCCACCCTATAGCCCTTTTATGCTCTCTCAAAATAGTAAGGAGTCTATCTTCCTCACCGCTAGATAGGGAATTAACGATTATAATAGGTAATTGCTCATTTGACTCAAGAAAAGCATACTTTAAAGTAGGGGGAAAAGGTTTCAATTCAATTGCAAGTGGTTGCATAATAGAAGGTATTAATTCATGAAGCTTAAGAGAGAACAGTTTTCTTCCCTTTTCGTCAGCCAATGGTAAACGTGGCTCCATGCGGTCAGCTTTACAATCTTTGTCAATTCCAAGCAGTAAACCTTTAGTCTGAGATTTTTGTTGCGATGAAATGACTTTACCAAGTTCCACGTCGAAGTGACCCCCAATGATGCTATAATTACCTGAAACATTCACAGAAAACCTTTCCCAAAGGAGGTCATCACTGACAGTAGAATCAAGTGACTACAATTCAAAATCAAAGGAATCTTGTTGAAGTTTGAATGCAGGACAAACATCATCAACAACAATATCAATTATGATAACACCTAAAAGTGAGTAATCTTCATATGGATGTTTCATTGCTTCATACATGTTAAAACAAACTTTTTGATCACCTACCTCCATTGTGATGGTGCCTTCTTTCATACTAATCATTGTATTAGCAGTTCTTAAGAAAGGTTTACCAAGCATCAGTGTGGTGTCACATGCAAGTTCAGAAGACATGTCAAGCACATAAAAATCAGCAGGAAAAACCAAACCTTTAACCTGGACCAAAATATCCTCTATAATGCCCTCAGGATACCTAATAGACCTATCAGCCAATTGGAGTACTACCATGGTAAAATTAAGAGTCTTGACTCTCAATGAAGTGTAAACTGACTTAGGCATGACATTAATAGCTGCCCCTAGATCTAACAAAGCTCCCCTTATAGTTATTTTACCTAAAGTGCAAGGGATGGTAAAAGATCCAGGGTCTTGGCATTTCATAGGAATTTGAGGTTTAAAAAGAGCAGGCACAATTGAGCTGACTTGAACTCTTTCATTTGGCCTAAACTTCCTGTTATGTGTACACAGGTCTTTAAGGTATTTGGCATAAACAGGAACCCTTTTCATAAGATCAAGCAAAGGAATATTGACTTCCACTCTACTAAACAAGTCTATAATATCCTTTCCATGCTTAGTTTCAGTCATTCTTTTGATCATCAAATAAGAATTAGGAAAAGGAAGGTCTTTAAAATTTACCTCCTTACCATTGGCTTTATTGGCTCTATGCTTGCTTAACTCAACATGCTCCCTTGCTGTGACTTGTTCATCATTGCTCTTAAGATTTGTTCCTTTTCTATTCAAAATTGTGGACTTCTTTTCAGCCAATAAGGCTTTCTCTTTAGAGCTTTCAGAATTCTTCATCTTTTCTAGTGTGGAAGACACCTCATCATATTCAATCTCTTCCTTAACTACTTCCTCATCTGAATCACAGAACTTCACTTGCTTCCCATTTCGAAGAGTGATGGCATTCAAACCCTTAAGATTTATAACTGTGTTTGAGGGAATAGTGCCACTACTCTTAGCTTGTTGCTCACTCATGTTATTGGATAATTGAGTGAGATAGGAGTTGATGCTTTCAGTCTTTGTCTCCTATTGCTCCATTCTTTTCTCTAAGGCATTGAATCTAGCAGCATTCTTAGATGCGTCTTGTTGAATTAAAGAGGCTAAAGAATTGAACTAGTTGTTATTGGAAGTCCTCTCGTCTTTCATCACTGCCATCATATATACCAGAGTTGATTAGTGTCTTCCTTTACTGGAATAGTTAAAGCTTTCTGTTGGTTTTGGAACTGGTTAGTAGATGGACTAGCCCCTCCACCTCGCTGGAATATGTTTGAAGGTCCACTTTCGTCATTTCTCCAATTAAATCGAGGGTTTGCTTTCCATCCCTCGTTATATGTATTAAAATAGGGGTCCCACTTCTGATTTGGCCTACCCTAATAAACAGTAGATATCTCTTCATAACGATTGGGGTAAACACTAGCAATATGCATCACTGACCCACAAGTTTCGCAACTAAGTGCAGTGAGATCCATAGTGGTTTGTGGACGATGTATACTCATATTTTTCAACTCTGCAGTAATGAGAGCCAGTTGAGTAGTCATTTTATTCTCCAAAAGGTCTACTTTAGACTCAAGACTTTCCATTTTTCTAGAATGTACTGTTGAAGCTCCCAACTCGTGTATGCCTCTAGTGTCTTTAGCACTATATTACTAGTGATTCAGAGCCATTTTCTTAATTAGATTCCAAGTCTCTTCAACAGTGAGGTCTATCAGTAAACCTCCTGAGGTTGCATCTAACATAACCTTGTCTTGACCCTTCAGCCCATCATAAAAATACTGCACCAATTGCTCATCTGGTATTTGATGGTGAGGGCATCTTGACAATAGATCCTGAAAATAATTCCAGTAATCATAGAGAGACTCATCAAAGTCTTGTCAAGTTGAGTAGATTTCCTTTCTCATTGATGAAGTTATAGAAGAAGGAAAGTACTTCTCCAAGAATGCCTTCCTCAAATTTCCCCAACTATGATATGCATTTGCCACATGTCTCGGAAGACTCATGTACCACTCCCTGACTTTACCCTCCAATGATAAATGAAAAACTTTCCACAGCACTTGATCTAGAGATGCGCCCACCGGTTTCATGCTCTGGCAAATCATAGATAGCGATTGCAAGTGAATGTAGGGATCTTCTCCTTTCAAACCATGAAATTTAGGAAGAGAGTTAATAAGAAATCCTTTTATCTCAAAATTCACATTAAAATTAAGGCAAGTAATAGTAAAAGGATCATAATTAACTCAAAGGTTGTAGCTTCCCTAATGGTCCTCCTCCTAAGGTTGTCATTATTCTCACCAATTCTCTCCTGCTCTCTATTACCTCCATTATCACCGTTTCTAGGTTGGTTGGCATCAAGGTTTTGGTTTTGTAGATTAACTGGGTTTTCAACCATTATCTCTCTTTCTAATGAGTCACTCTCACTACTTGACAGGTTAGACTCTACTACCTTGCTTGTCCCTTCTACTCTCTTTTCCTTCCTAACTTTTCTCTGGCTTTTCTCAATTCCAGGGTCTAAAGGTAAGAGTGTGGTTTTTCAGGGAATGCAAAGGAAAAATTCAAAAGAGAATAAAAAATGAACAAAATTGGCTTGCAAGTTTATAAAGTCAGGTAAAAAAATAAGATGTGATGGATGCAAATGTCTGTGGGTGTGAAAGTATATATGCACAGGTAAAGAAATCTTCAGAGCTGCGCAGAAAAGTTGGCCACGGCAAAGTCGGTAATTAGTTGCGGCGTAAATTTCCAGAAAGGGATCCTCGTAAAATCCTACAAGTTGGCTGCAGCGAAATAAAAAGTTAGCCGCGACGAACTTACACCGAAGGCAGCAAACAGAACTCTGAACTATGCAGATGTAAAAATGCTAAGTATGAAAATTGAAAAGAAATCAGTTTCTTTGTTTGTATTTCTGAAAATTCATATGCTAAGCAAAATGAAAACTATACTATTAACAGATGTGAAACTAAACTATCTAGAATGCAATCTAAAGACTCTTAACCAACCTCAGCAGCAATTATGACAGAAGTTAACCTAGAGAACCAATTGCTTGGTTCCCCAACAATGGCGCCATTTGATTTGACCCTGATTCGCTAAGCTCTTAGAGGCTCAATCAACGTATTCCAAAAATTGCACTATAAGGTGCAACCCCGGGTCGTTCATTTAATCGGAACCTAATTAATTAAATCTAAGTTAACCTATATTTTATGTTATGCAAACTAATTTGGAGAAAAGGGGGTTTTTGATTTTTAAACTGATTGATAGAACTAATTTGAATGTAAAAACGAATGTTTTTGGATTTTAGGGATATGGAAAACTAAAGGACGAAAAAACACAAAAGACTAAATAGTGATAAAGTCCCCTTCAATGTGAGTTTTGGCCATCATTGTTCAAAATTGATTTAAGTGAGAGTAGAAACCACTAAGCTTCAAAATGTAAACCTTGAAAGACTCTTCAAGTTCAGGATCTTAATCAATGAGACTACATCTAACAAAAAGAGCCGAAAAGTACAACAAAAACTATAAAAATACCACTGAATAATATAGCAAGCTTGGGTTCAATCACCATCTTTTCGTAGTGGTAGAGCTTAGTAAGGGACTACAAGATGAGATTATCCTACTCAGACTTAGAGCTAATGTCTTTATATGAAGATATAGTGAGAGTCTCGTATCAAGCCTTCCTTAGCAGAGAAAGGAAAAGTATGAAGACTAATAGGCAAACTCTTTTTAGAAAATGACTACATTGAGCTCCTGAGTTAAAAGGTAGATTTCATCAAAAAGGAATCAAGAAAGGAAAAGGATAAGTTGTTCCCTCCCTAAAGAAGCAAATTAATGATTAATCTCATCCTAAAGGATATAAATCTTTATTTTCTATAACTATTGAGATGCATTCTAATATAACTCCAAATCCTAAAGGTATTAAGCCAATTATAAAAAATTTAGCTATTTCTAATGATTTAATTTCAATTTTTGTTAAAGCACCAAGGCAATCTAGAGGGACCCATATTTGTTGGAAACATCTAAGTTAATTAAAGAGTATAATAGTGTTGGTACTAAATCACAAAGTTGTTGTAACAGCCTGTTACCCATGTTGAGGCTAGAATAGTAGATATGAGAGATTATTAAGAAATTAGAAAATGCGTTTCATGCTCATGCATTATATGATATGCAGCTACACGTGAATATTGAATTTTTTTTTGTACATGAAAATAATTGTACATGCATTCATTGACAATTTCTGGGTATAATTGATTTATATATGTGAAAGGTGATCTTTATTGAGAATTGTGGTTTTTATATGTTGAAAACTGATTTGGAAAGTGTATTTAGTGATTTAGAATTTTTGGTGAATTTTAGGAAAATTTCTGAAATTTTGGGAAATTTTTTAGACTAGGAAAAATGTTAAGTGGCAAGACAATCGATTAATGGAAGTAGAATTAAGAGTCTAATGATTGTGGAAATTTTTATAAATGGATTTGGGATTTAATGACATATGACATTGAAATTTGGAGAGAACTGGAGTAGAAATTGTGGTTAAATGGACTAGTTTTTAAAAGGGGTCCAAATAGGACCATAGGAAAGTGACAAATGTCACCACCACTTGCCACCACTCCCTCACTCATGAATTATACACCTTTTATTTGAAAGACTAAATTAAGTGTCTTTCATTTTGCTTTTCTCTCCCTCTCTTCGTAAGCTTCATCACCTTCTTCTTCTCTTCTTCTTCTTCACGTTTTTACTTCTCCAATTTCCATACATGTTAAACCTAACCCACCCTCTAATCTTTCACTTACTATTTAACTTGCTCTCTTCTTCATTTCTCACAAAAAACCCATCCAAATCTACCCTAGAATGATGATGGTCTTGAGAGACATGGGAAAGCTAGGGTTGGTGTGTTATTGAAGCTTTTGAAGATAAATCAAGTAAGTAGCTTGTTTAATGGTCTTGCTAAATGAAGCATTTATGATGACAGTTTAGTGTTTAATGATCATGATAGAGGAGTTGAGACATATGTAACGTTGATGTTACAATAAATAGATGTATTTTCTATTTTAATATATTAATGGTATTTATGAGTTATTTTAAGGAAGGATTGAGAGACTAAATGGTAAAGAAGAGGGTGCTGGAAAATGGTAGTTATAACATTTCCACTTATTAAGCTTCTGTCTTTTAGCCGTAACTTGTTCTATAGTTATCCAAATGAGACGATTCTTGATCTGGATTAAATTAGATACATATGGATATATTTTTCATGAAGACACAAAATTTGAGTTCTATCATTAAAAGTCTCAAATATTGACATGAAGTCGAGAACCGGGTGCAGTAAATTGGAAGATGAATGCTAGAAAATGTAGTTGTAACATGTCCGTTGATTATGCTTCGGTGTTTTAACCATAACTTGTTCTGCACTTATTAGAATGAGATGATTTTTAATTTAGAGTAAACTAGAGACATATAGATACAATTTTTTTTTAAGAAATAAAATTTTAATTATGTCTCTAAGAATTTCAAATTTTGGATTGAAATTGAGTTTTGACTGATGTTGTAGCATTACCCGACACAAAAATCATATATTGTGGATATTGAATAAAATGTATTGACAGATGCCGAACTAGACAGAGGTTTCTTCATAAAAGTTGTATTTTATTCCCTTTTCTTTCAAATTATATAAAGTTCATAATTTTTGAATATGGGAATTGAGAGATATGAGTTGTACAATTTGACAACATGATCATATACAAGCCAAAGTTTCAAATGTGCTCAGTCTGTAGTATTTTAAGCATAACTCATAGAATACTAAACCAAATTGAATGATCTTAGTGTCATTAGAAACCTAAGAGATATGAGACCAATTTTCTAGAAGAAAGTATCCTCAAATTACTTCATTTCATTGGTCCAAAACAACATGGAATGTTAACACAAAAGTTGTTATAGGAAAAATCTGAATTGACCAAAGAATTATGAATTTTTTATGGTTTTATTGAGGTATAAACCTTAAGTATAAATGATACTTATGTGAGTTTGGATATTTGAATGTTTACATGACAAGAATAATAGAGTAATACCCAGGATTATTATGAACATGCATTGCACATTCTTCATATACATACATGTGCATTAATAAACACTTATAATTGTGTCAAATTGTGATATGTATATATTGTGTGATATAGAGGAGAAACTGGACCGTCAACATCCAGACGTTGCTGAAACTTCCAGACATTAGCTTCAAGAATGACCTGTGAGTGACCTAGATGGTCTCACTCAATTAATTGTTTGTGTTAGATTATGTTTGAATTATCTTATGAATGTGAAATTGATTGTGTTGATTCCGGACAATTAATTGTTCGAGGAGTTCTATATTCGAGACTGTATTAGAAGTGCTACTTGAATGCGAATATGACTGACTATTTATTCTTAACTTTAATGTTAAATGCTAGACTAAAAGTTCAATGACAAATGTGAATAAGAAAGAGTGTGAATGTGACTGAATGAGTGTAATCATTAAATATGTATGATGCATTTCATTACATGAATGCATGAAAGATAATGGCAATTATGACTGGAGTTATCAGTAAAAGAGCTTAAAGCTCAGAACATGATAAAAGCTCAGAACATGATAAAAGCCTTTAGTTCAGTTATGCATGTACCCGGTATCCACTAAGGGATATGGGACATTAATTGATACAGCTCGGTATCTACAAAGGGATACGAGCTAGTAAAAAAGGCACTTGGTCACAACAAAGTAACAAATGAAACTGAGTCACGTGCATTGCATTTATATTTGATATGTGTATTTTACATGAATGAAATGACCATTATGATTATTCTAAAAGTGAAAGGTGATATTTTATGAATATTCAAAAATGTGAAAAATATGTTACGTGTATTGATGTGATTTATGAATTGAGTGAACCATCGATGATGGTTACCTAATTAAGTTCGCAAAACTCACCAAAATTGCAACGTTGACTTTTCAGGACCGAGAGATGACTTTACCTACTGAGAGATGCTACAAGCAGTGTAGACTTGTACTTTTGGGAAAAAGAAGAAATGGTTCAAAGGTCGGTCAACTGGGGTTGGAAAGATTAGATAGACTTTTTGTGTAATTTCCTCTTTCATGTAGCATATTTTATATTAGGCTATAATGATGTACATGTATGGATGTTTGAAAGATATATTGTATAACGTTCAGTTTTGTGGATGAAATGAGGAAAAATTTTGGTTTTAAAATATTTTGACTTTCTTATGATGTCTTATAAGAAAATTAAGAATGATCATTGAAGTAAATCACACGTTAATATAGAAACTATGTATAAAATATGATATACACAAGAAGGGGGTTGAATTGTGTATCCTTTTCGCAAATACAAATTCTTTAATTTTTATTGATAAGAACTTCTATAACTTGCTAAAAGACTATCAAAAAAATTGTTATGAGATAAATCGCAAATAACGTCTATATACTTGTTTAAGAACAAAATATACTAAGTTTGAGAGATAGAAGATAGACACTGCGATTTTATACTAGTTCACCCCAAACCATGGGCTACGTCTAGTCCTCAGAATTCATCTGAGTATTCACTATACTTCAACAAATTATAAGTATTCTTTCTTTCTTCTCGAGCCTCTTCAAGTCTCGTACACCAAGTATTCTTTTTCGCTACCTTAGCCTCTCCAGACTTTTAGCCTTTTCTTTCTCTCACTAGAAAGATATCGTGAGCTATTATTACAGTATTTTTGCTCTTCCAGTATCGCACTATTAGAGTTTTAAACTATACACTTGAACAATCAAAAGTTGTAGAATCAAGGATCTCTAGAAAAGTTGTTTAGTCTTCGACTACGACTACTATTTATAGTCTAAGTCTTCAACCGCTTCTTTGAATCTTAATAACCACCTCTTGATTCTTAATAAACGCTTCTTGATTCTTGATAACTGCTTCTTGATTCTTGAAAACCGTTATTTAGTTGAGTTCTGTAAATAACTCCAACTAACTATTTGCTTCACATACTCGCATTTCTTCCGCTTTGCATCGTCTGTGTTTCCTTCTGTGTCTACTTCCTCTATGTTTTGCTTCTTCTGTCTTATACTTCTTATATTTTTCAACTTCTTCTGTCTTTAGTTTCTTTTGTGTTTCAACTTCTTCTGTGTCTACTTCTTCTGTGTTTTGTCTTCTTCTATGTTTCGACTTCTTTTGTATCTACTTCTTTTGTGTTTTATTTCTTCTGTCTTCGACTTCTTCTGTCTTATACTTCTTCTGTGTTTCTACTTCTTTTGTGTCTACTTCTTCTGTGTTTTGTCTTCTTTTGTGTTTGGACTTCTTCTATTATCTACTTCTTCTGTGTTTTGTCTTCTTTTCTGTTTCGACTTTTTCAGTGTTCTACTTCTTCTGTGTTTTATTTCTTCTGTCTTCGACTTCTTCTATCTTATACTTCTTCTATGTTTTATTTCCTTCTGTGTTTCGACTTCTTCTGTGTCTACTTCTTCTGTGTTTTGTCTTCTTCTGTGTTTCGACTTCTTCTGTGTCTACTTCTTTTGTGTTTTATTTCTTCTGTCTTCAACTTCTTCTGTACACCTAACACACTCATCAAACTAGTTAATTTATTTCAAAAATTATTATTATTTAATTGTCATCAAAACTAATTAGCGTAAAGTCTTCCTGACTTAACAATCTCCCCCTTTTTGATGATAACAAATAATCATAATTTAGAAAAAATAAAATTGAATGAACTATTTTTATTCAGATAACAAAATAATGAATAAGAACAAAATACACATCTACTATCTTCTCTATCTTCTTTTATTTCTTCAGCTTCTGCTTCTGCTTCTCCTTCTCCTTCTGTTCCTTCTATTTTTCTCCCCCTTATATTTTTCTTCTTTCTTCTTCAATTTGCTTCCCCCTTTTCTTCTATTCTTCTCCCCCTATTTGTTATTAATCAAAAAGGTTTTCTCAGATACTGTATGATTTTAGAAAACATTCGTTGTATGTCAGTCTAGATCAACTTGAGGTCTTCTTCTACTATCACCCGAAGATAAGCCACTTCCTCATGTAGATCACCAATGGAATCACTCAAATAATCAACCTTAGTATGAATTTCTTCAATCTCCTTCACTAAGTATTCCTGACTCCATTGCTGAGACTGACTAACTTCTTTCATCCTAATTGTAGGAACCCGATGAGGTGCACTCGATGGATAGAAGTTTGGTTCATCATATGTTTCTGAAGGTACAACATCTAATTCAATGATTTTCAAAACAGGAGGTTTGAAGAATTGTTTTCCATCTGGGAGATCAAGGTCAACAGGTTTTGGTAGTTTTGGTATTGGTTTGCCAAGAAGGTGAAGGACGTCTTTGAATTATGGTATAGAACTTAAAGGTCTAAGATGGATAAGTAGGTTCACAAAAGTTTCTAAGTTGAAACTGATACCTCTGACCATGATAGTTCTGAACCGTCCTTTAGTCACCCTTCTAACTACCTGAGAGGTTGCGTCTATAGAAGAGCATCCAAAATGACTTCCTGATGCCTTTGAAATGTGGTGTGAAACATAGATTCCTCTTAGTTGTTCTACATTACATGCGTCATCTATTCTTCTCACAAATTCTTCTATTTTCTCATCTGTAAGATCACATATTCTTCCTTCAGGGTACATCTTCTGTTTCCCTTTATCTACATTGCGTACAATGTTTACAGCTCTAAATTGAATATCAGGTACAATCTTGATCAGTGGTCTACTTATAGCTGGGTAGATGGTATATCGATCCTTTGTTACCTTCATTGGATATGGTTCTGATTTTTCATCTCTCAGAATCCCATATAATCTTCTCTCTTCATGATTCAGAAGATGGATAGACCGATTGTTGATCAAGATAGGTTCAACTTGTACCTTGATTATCTTCTGTACAAGTTCTCTTATTATAATTGAGCTTCTGCTTCTCGCAAGTAAAATTTGTTTTGTCACCCTCATTTTTAAGTCCTTTTTTCTGATAAGACTAAGAGAATCAACTGATTTATCCTTCTGATTACCATCAGTTAAAGTATTCTCTTTATGACTGGTCCTTAACTTCTTATTTTCTTCTACTAGTCTGGGAGGTTGTTTTTGTTGGGGTCTCTTCTTCTCAAACTCTAACTTCCTCTTAATCTCGGTCTCTTTTGTTAACTTTGGTTGTTGTTGTTGCAAGATTGAGACCAAAGACCTAGTAGCCTGAGGTGCTTTTCCTACCTTCTCAAAATCTTCACCAGGAATTAATTCTTTTCCTCTCTTCTGATCTTTTTGTCGAAGAGTAATTAACCTTAGTGATCTTTTGGATTTCTTAATTTGCTCTACATCAAGTGTCTCTCCTTTTCTTTTCAACGACACTTGTTTTTTAGGTAGATGCACCTGCCTTCCATATTTTTGCAAAATCGTCTTATCTTTAACTGCTACTTCAGATGATTTATTTCTCTTTTCTTCTGAAAGCATTCTTCCTGAGGGTTGAGGTTTCTTCCTCTCTATGGAAATAACATTTCCACTTCGTCTTACTATATGCTCCCCCTCAATCCTTGCTTTCTCCATAGAGATTGTCTCCTCCTTTTCTTCGTTTTTCAATCCCATTATACATATAGTGGAAGCATTTATAACACTTTTGATATTCATCTTTACCCTGTTTCCTCTGTCTAGAAGAATTCCAGAATCTCTAAAGACTCTTGTTAACAACCCTATTTTGCCACGGCTACTTTTCTCTGCCCCTCCTCCCTTTTTCCATTCCTAAATCTCTAAAAACTCTTGTTAACATTATGCCATATGGTAAGGCATTAGAATCCCTCTTTGTCTTCATCATGTACCCAAAAATCAGGTGTGGAAGATTGATTGGCTGATGGTTGAGAAGATAGAACAGGCATTGTTCATCTGTGTTTGTTACAACATTCTTCGATCTTGTTCTTGGTAAAATGCAGTGAAAGAGTATTATATGTAGAACCTTAGCCTTCGAAACAAGATTTGTCGCCTTCTTGTCCTTTGGGTCACTACATCCATATAATTGTCTATTGACATGTGCCTTCTTTACAAGGCTTTCAGTCATCC
>JANQBM010440553.1:0-18165 GCA_025594535.1 Erythroxylum domingense
TTTCAATCATGTGTTACTTAATCTGATTTACATATTTATGTAAATCTTACATAAACGTATAGATAAGATTTAATAGAATATGGTAAGAATTGATTACCCGAAACAAAATATTTTATCCCTTCATCACTATATGATGAATAGTAGTCTTATTGGCATTCTTCTTAGCAGGAGGGATAACCATAACACTGAACTCATTTACCTTCAAGCAAATCACTTGAAAAGTTTCAAATGAAGTTATTTTAAAATAAAAAAAGTCTGATTTCTAAATTTTAAAAATAAAATATTTGATTTATTTGTTAGGTTTAGTGCAAACCAAACTAACGTTATTGTATTAACTTTATTTTCTTACTTTCAATATTACAAATTAATTATTATCTTCATTAATTCTCTCTAAGCAATTATTCTTTTGTGAAGAAAAATACTCCAATTATAAGGTGTTTTGTTATCTAAAGAGGATACCACCTTCAAATAATTAATTAATTTTTATTCACTAATTTCAATATTTTTTATCTTTAATAAAGTGAGAGAAATTCACTAAACAATAAAATGCTTATTCTAAACCTAATTTTTTAAATCCTGTGATTATTTTTCTTATCAATATTATTTAAAATGTTATGATAGATAAATATATTACTTTTTTTATATTCTCTTCATAATATTATATAGTTAGAAATCTGAATAATCTATGACATGCGTTTCTTTATTTATCTTACAAATAATTATTAAAGTTGAAAAAAACTAAATTACATTGTCAAAAATAAACTGAATATATTTTATTAATTTAGGTTTTATTTGATTTCTATAGGATCTACCTTAATATAAAAACAAATGAATTGTTATGCTTATGGAATATAAATAAGTATAAACAATAAATTACTCACGCCAACATCATAATCGGAGTACTGATATAAATAAGTGATAAATTCATTGTAACACTTAACGGGATCTTAGTTATATCTCCCGGATCGAACGTGAAAAGGAAATAAACGAAAAAATGCGAAAAATACCTAATTTCGGTTTCATAACTTCAAACTAGCTTTTTTAGGTCGAAATAAGCACGAATCCACCGATGTCTTCACGGTAACTGCTCTCTGGGATGAGGTGAAGCCTTTTTACAATTTCTCAAAACGTAAGCTCTCTTAATAAATCAGATAATCTTTATGCTTACGAATGACATGAGCAACCGCAGGAGACCTTAACCTTTATATATATTTTCCATATTGGGCTTCCCCATTACAAGCCTGATATGGGTCTAGTCCACACTGATCGGGATTCATTTTCCTTCCGAACTTCGACCCATTAATTAAGATCATTTGTTGAGCCATTTTATTATCTTTATCTGGATTAATTACATAACTTAACCAATAAGCTATTGAAAAACTAAAAAATGGAATTAAATGTTGTCCAACTTTACGATGAATGTCAAAAAATACAACATTCTCCTCCTTGGTCAATACTTAATTGCAGTATTGACTCAAGTTTAAAACAGTTTAAAAACTCGATGAAGTCACATTACTGTATTAGTCAACTAGGTTTAAAAACAAAACATTTCATCCAAAGACAACAAAAGTACATTCCATTCTGTGAGGCTTTCAATAACAAAAAGTATCAAATACATACGTCATGTATGACACAGATCTAATACAATCACGCATATCTAATACTTCACTAATATGAATGGAAAAATGGAGTGTGGCAAACTAAGATGATACCTATATGATCTAAACTATATCCTTCGTTTGTAGGTCTCGATTTTTTCAACTTTATGCTAAACCGTATATGCTAAACTGTATTAAAGAAATCCTATTGTCTCTCACCAAATGCTAATCAGCATTAGAGAAAACTTGTTTCCTTTCACCAAATGCTAAACTGCATCAGAGAAAACCTTTATGCTCTCTAACTGAATGCTAAACTACATTAGAGAACCTTTATAAGATTAAAAACTTGTATTCTCCTATGTCATGTTTAAAAATTTATAGATATTCGTATAAAACTGTAAGCGTCTAAATGACATAGGCTCAAGGTCAATCTGTATATATGCCCAATAACCTTTAAAATGCTTAAGATTAACACAGATCTCAAAACTTGCACATATATTATGATTATGTACGATAACAATTATTATTGAGGATAAATGATGATCATCTTTATTGATCAACCACCATATTGTCATAATATAACAAAATATATAAATGTATAAATGTATAAGGTCCAAACATAACGATCCCTTAACTAAATGTGTCTAAGGACTTCAAAACACCCATATCATATACTTGTCTCTTAACCACAAGTGAGTGAAATCCTTTAGTTAAATGATCGATTAACATTTCCTCAGTCCTTAAATGTTCTAAACCTTAATGTCACCTTTTCGTATCAAATCCTTTATGGTCAAATATTTGACCTCCA
Source organism: Erythroxylum domingense (assembly GCA_025594535.1). NCBI lineage: Eukaryota > Viridiplantae > Streptophyta > Magnoliopsida > Malpighiales > Erythroxylaceae > Erythroxylum > Erythroxylum domingense. The sequence continues at coordinate 2,407 of JANQBM010440553.1, forward strand.
AATGCTAAGACTCTGTGATATTCTTTGTTGTTATTAAACAATATAGCAACAAGATTATCGCAGTATAACTAAATGAGTATAGCCACTTAATCAACCTCAGACAACTCAGAAATCAACACCGGCTGAACTGCGTTCTAGTGGTCTATTCCTGGGTTAGCCAAATACCCATCAGTCTAATAATAAATGCAATGTCTGGCCTAGTGCACACCTAGGCATATGCCAAGTTACCAACTGCACTAGGATATGAAACATTCCTCATATCCTCTCTCTTTACTTTATTCTTTGGACTTTATGCCAAAAAAAATCTCTCACTATAAGAGATTAGTATTACAACAGGTTTATGGTCAACTGTATTAAACCTTTGTAACACATACTCAATGTATGCATTATGAGAGCCTAAAGAGTGTTGCAATTAGTCCCTGTAAATCTTCATACTTAGGATAAAAGATATTTTACCAAGGTTCTTTATGTCAAATTTCTTGGTCAAAAGTTACTTAACCTTATGCAACATGATCAAAACAATTGATGCGAGCAATATATCCTCCACGTACAATTATAGGAACATAACTTTACCCCCCTATCCTTATAGTACAAGCATCTTTTGACTTGATTTTTCACAAAGCTTAAAGAGGTCACAATCTCATTAAATGTAAGGTATCACTTTTGAGAGGTTTGATATAAACCATATATTGATTTGCTTAACGTGCAAACCATGTCAGTTTCATTTGGATCATGAAATCTTTCAGGTTGTTCCATATAGACCTCTTAATAAAGGTCTTTATTCAGGAAAGCATTTTTGATAGCCATGTGATGTAATATGAGCTACAATTGCCATAATCACTCAAAATGTATCCTACGAGGATACGAGAGAAAAGATAATATTAAAGTCAACCTTTCCCCTGAGGGAACCAACAGGTAACTGAGCGAGCTCATAAACTTTTGAACTTTATCATGAAATCCTTTAGGTCTTGAAACTCATTTACAACTGACAAGTTTCCAATTTCATTGCAAGTCAACTAGCTTCCAAACCTTATAATGCTTCATGATTTGCATCTCATCAGTCATTGCATCGCACCACAAATCCACATTGGGTCCATAAATAACTACTGTAAAAGTAACTGAATTCATAACATGTCTATCATCATAGTCCTATTCACCAAATAGACTACGTATCTAAATGGGATAGCAGGTCATCTCACTCTGATCGATCTACTTAACTACATTAAATTTTATACCCCCAGGAACTTCTGTGTGTACATGTATGAGTTCTTGTTCCTATACAGGCATAGTAATAAAACCTAGATCCACTGGATCTAACTATATGAGTAGCGGGTACATAATAACTATAGTATCCTTCCTACTATCATCTGAAAGGACAAAGGGCTCACCATCATTATAGACATCGTATTATAAAAACCTAGTTGTTTGTGATTCTACTATTCTAGTCCCTCATTCTCTACAGTAAAATATGTAGCTTTTTAAGTGGTCGAGATATTTTACTAAATAACAACTATGGAACGAGCATGCAATTTGTCTTTATAAAGATTATACTACCTCAGTAGGGCAGCCCCATACACGAATGTGTGCAAGGTTGGGTTTCCACACTTCTAGATAATCAGGTAGATTAGTCTTGTTCTACATTGACTTCATATCCTATAGGGTGTGATTACGCCCATCGGTAATTCATAATTTTGCTTAGGACTACCCGGCATAGTTAACTAAATCACTATTCCAACTGATTCTATATATCTGGCAAACGGACCTTTTCATGTCTTGAAACATCATGTTTGCCATGATACTCTCCTCTAAGGTCAGATCTGACACTCTAGATGGATGTATCCAATTGGTTCTCAATCTTCAGTCTTTAAGCAATAACACATAAAATGTAATAGGAATAATCATCAACAAATGCCATAATACATTTAGAATTGCACAATGCAACTGTATAAGGTCTTTTTATGTCTGTATGTTTCATACCCAACAAGCCAGAAACACGAGTTGACCTCTTTATCCTTATTTCAGTTAACTTACCCCTGCAACAATCAACGCATATTTCTATATTATCATAATCTAGAATTGAGAGAATGCTTTCCTTAATCAATCTCTCAACCCTAGCTCTAGAAATGTGGCTTAAACTTTTATGTCACACCATGTATGACTTATTATTCATCAGGGTTCTTCTTTTCATGACTTATTTAGTAAGATACGAAGAGGCATATATATCTAATTCGAGGTAAGACACATTCTATACAAATCATCTGACAAGAAAGTTAAACCATTATGATTTGCATTAAACAACAACTGTATAACGGAAGCATTAATTACAAAACGTTAACTTTCTTTATCCAAAATTGATACAAATATCACATATAAAATGTGTCGTGTAAAACCCAAAATGAACTTTGCAGTAAGGTTCAGTACATACATCCCCTATAGATATTATATCTGCTTCTTCATTGTTGTCAACTATTAGTTCCTCCTTCCCTTTATTTGGCTCTATCCTAGATATAAACTCTTACATTGTGAAAGCACCATGATCAGATGTTTCACTTTATAGCCACCAAGTACTTATGTTTTATGCATTGTCTTTATATTGTTATTTTTTTAATATAAGCATGTAGGCTTAATTATTTTTTAAGATAAGAAATAATTTTAGTTTGTTTTTAATCTAATTTTATTATAAAATAAATAAAAAATATTTCACTATTTAATATTAAATTTAATATAAAAATTATATTAAGAGACTCAAAATTGTATCTTCTTTATTTATTAAAATAGCATGATGGTTCTATTCTATAGATTTCTATAAATATTTTTCTGCAATGTTTTTTAGTAATATCGAAAAGGCAGTGGATGTCTTGGTGAAAGACGAAACGTCCACAACTATTGAACTAAGAACTACGAGTTAGAAAACGTTTTAAAAGTCAGAACCATGAGTTAGAAACGTTTTAAAAGTCAGAACTATGAGTTAGAAAATTCTAACGAGTTGGTGGTACAGAAAGAAAAGAATAGATAAAAAATATATTTTTTTGGAGCAATATTCTATACCTTTTCAATATAGGAGGATTTATTATAATGAAAAGGTATGAGTTACTTGATGGCCTCAGTTTTTTCTTCTAGGCTTTGGTAGCTTCTTTATATTTGCAGGATTGTTAGCAGCATTGAATTGATCAACATTAGAATGTGGAGAAGATGTCATCTTTCTGCCTTTGATATGAGTAGCTTCACTTTTGCCTTCCTTTTAGTTACTTCAAAGGTTGTAGGAGTTGCAAGCTTGAATTTTTCCTCCTCAACAACACAATGGGTAATCAAAGCATTGAAGTCTCATTCCTCATCTAGTGAATAATATGTCATCACTAGATTATTAAACTCTAGAGGGGGAGTGTTCAGAGTGTGGTGAACTATAAAGACACTAGGAAAAGGAATATTTAATATCTTCAATTCACTGTAAAGATGAATTATTTTTTATAAGTATTTTATCACTCTCCCTTCTCCCATATACTTTATGGAGAATAATTCTTTCATCAAGGTACTTATTTCAACATAAGGTGAGACCGTATACTTCTGGGAGATATTATCAAGAAACTCTTTTGTTATGTCTGTGTTCAAAAGTCCACTAAGCAAATAGTCAAATATGGATCTCTTAATAGTCATCAAACATAATCTATTAGATCAATCACAGGCTGCATAAGCTTCTTTATGAGTTGTTGAGCTCATGGAACTAAGTAGAGATGACTTATCTATACTTATAACCATATAAATTTCAACTATCTTCGTAGCATTTAATACATTCTTTGTCGACGTTTTTATATTAAAACCAGTCATCGTGACATTGATGTTGTCGTTGACAAAAAATGTGACTATAAAATGATAATTTATAGATAAGCACAAATATAAGATAATATCGAAACTTAAAGCTATTAAATAGTATTTGTACTAAAAATTCAATCACATATTATAAAACACTTATAAGCTGGCTGAATACATAATATATTCAACTAAATCTCCAGTTCGGGTGTCACTGCCCATTATTTTACATTCTTTTCATGCCCTTTTGTTTAGGTCTCCTGCTTTTGAAGCTCGAGAAAAATGGTCTGAGATGCATGCTTTTCTACTTTTAGCTTCTTCAAGGAAGTATCGATTTTGGGGTTAGACCCTTCTTCAATTTGTTCTTCTGTGCCATGTGTCTCTAAATGAAGAGGTTATGCCAAGGAAAAGAGAAGCTTTGAGTTTCGGAGTTCAGCTGTGAGCCTGTGAGCCTTTGAGTGCTTCAAGTATGCGGTGGTTCAGGTGCTACTAGTTGGTGGCGGAGGCAAACTACTTCTCTTTCTTACAAATAACTTGGTAAAGTTTGTTCTCTCTTGTTTGTTTCTTTTTGCTCCTTTCTTTTATGGGTTAGTTCTACATACTGGTACAAGTTAGTGATTTTTAAGGAAGTTGTTTCCTCTTTTCTTCAAAAACCCGTTGCACCTTTGGATGCTTCGTGAATTGCGATTGAAAAGCTTCCCAAGTAAAGAAGGGAAATGTGATTTTGAAGGGGTTGAAGCTGTTTCTATTTCCGTGCACAAGCATATAAATCTGCCAGGAAGGGGGAATCAGGACGCTTAAGTGCTTGATTCACTATTTAGACATGGCCTACAATAAACGTGCCAAATTTGTTTGGGTCTTGGTGATTGTTTTTGGTGGTTTAGAGATGAGATCTTCAGCGCTTAAGGGTTAGCTCGAGATTACTAGGTTAGCAGATTAACTAGCGAATCGACAAAATTTTCCTTTATCCATTGTCTGCAATTTCTAATCGACTTTTAAGAACGTTCCACATGCTTAGTGTCTAACGTTTCTGGGAACATAATTGTGTAGACATATTGACTTTTTGGTAATTTACTTCTGTGTACTTTGCATGATTATATGTTGTTTCTAGTTTACAGATCCAACGTTGCCCCCCTTTAGATGGGAACAGAAGTTACTGAAGTTGCGGGAGCACTTCCACCGCGTTATTCCTGTCAGGTACCAATATACTGACTATTTCTGACCTGGTTGAAATTTTTTGGCTTAAGGTAGATTGTCTTTGTCGTTAATTAATCTTACAGCATTTGCATTCACCAAATACTTGAAGCTATTTCTTGCACATCGTTCTTTGTTAAAATAAAAGAATATTATTAGATGGAACCATTAAGATCTTTTTCTAGATGGGAAATAAGGACAATTAGCAGTCGTATTTGTTGACAAAAGAGCGTGTGGTGTGTTTTTTGTGGAATCTATGGCTTCTAGTAAACAAAGTTTCTTCTTTTAACTTTTCTTTCTCACGTCTAATGTTTGAAGCCTTATACTTCAAAATTTCCATACAACAATTGCAGGTGCATCAATCAATGTGCACAGAGTTGATGAAATTGATTGAGAGAATTGAAAAAATATACCCAAGAATAGAAGCAGCTCGACCTGGATGGTCTTCAGGGATAAGGCTGCTATGCGAATTAGGTGGTGCAATTGAGAAAGCCAAACAACTGCTTCAGAAGTGCAGTGAGTCAAGTAGACTTTATTTGGTACGTGTTCTCTAATGTCCTGGACAGAAAAAGTGGATGTTATAGGATACTCGTTGTTGGTGGATGATTAGGCATGGGTTTCCATAGTTACGATGGTTTTTAAAATTAGGCCTCTCTCTCTACAACTGGTTGGTCTTCTAGTATATTAGTCCAGCTGCTAAATAACTCACATGCCTTTAATGAACTTCTAAGGTTAATCATTTTTGAATAAATTCTTAAGCAGAAATGTAGCTTGTAACTTGCTTTGCTTCTCTCTTTTGTGTTTTTATCACTATTACTGGTCCATTTGGCAGTTAATGTTGATTATATTCCCTTGCAAATTCTTCAGGCCTATAATGGGGATGTAATGGTCTCTAGATTTGAGAGATCAAGGACCTTGTTGGAGCAGTGCTTAGGCCAAATTAAGGACATGGTTCCTGTAATGTTGTCTGCTGAGGTTTGTCTACTTGCGTGAATTTTTCTGCTTTCCCCTTTTCTTTTCCTTCTTTACTTGTCTTCAACAGCTTATTTTGTGGATATTTGTACTATATTTCATAGATTGGAGATCGAGTTTCAGTTTTTTACAGGATAATGTGATGAGACCTCTTTCCATTCACCTTGGATTTTTTAAAGTTATCAACATCTTTGTTTAACCTCAGTTGTTGGTGGAATTGATAAAAAAATTTTAATTGCAGATATCTAGCATCATTGACGATCTTGTTGCAGCAAAATTTTCACTGGACTGCTCTGATGAAGAGGCTGGGAAGGCCATACATGACTTGCTTCAGCATTATATTTCTTCATCTGATTTTGCGGAAAACGAACTTGGCGGTCTTCAAGTTGCAGCTTCTAGGCTGTGCATTACAAACCCCGTATCCCTGTTGATAGAGAAAAGATCTATTAAGAAGCTACTACGCAGAGTTGGTGATAGTGACCCTGAAAAAAAAAAGAACCTGCTTTATCTTCTGCATCTGTTGGAGAAGTATGGAGATTTGATTCTGAACCGAGCAACGAATCTTGATTCTCAATCTGAAGGAGCATTTGGTCATAGAATCCTTGATGATAATTGTGTGTACAATAATTCTGCTCAGATAGGGTCTTATCCTGCTCGTGAATGGACTGAAATTTATGTCAAAAATAATCTCTCACTATAAGAGATTGGTATTATAACAAGTGTATAGGCAACCGTGTTAAACATTTTTTTGAGAAATTAAAGAATTATATTAGTAGAAGATAGCAAAGGTTACATCGATTAGGAGGCTAAAACTCTCCCCTCAACTCAAAATGACAGGGGTACGAAGTAAACAAACTCAGAAATACTGCAACGTTTTACACTCTAACAAGATGACATTAGTCTGAAATAGGTAAAAACACAAATCATTTCCCCCAATTTTTGTTCGAACCTTTCAGATTAAGGTTGGAGCGGCATGTTCTCCATCCTCAAGAGGGTCCTCTGAAGTTAACATTCTGCTTTTTATTATAGCACGATTACCCTAGCCTATCCCTTGGCGATTAAGGTAATAACGATCTTCCATAATCCCCTTTTTTCCTCTTTTTTGTATTTCATCCTTAATCTGACCGGAGAAAGTTGACTATAACTTGCTTTCTTGTCTCTTTGAGTTCTAGGACCTTAGAAGAACATCCCTAACCCCTTTTCCAGGCCTTGATGGCTTCTCCTTTTTGACAGCTAAAACTGAGCTTTCCTTGATAGAGCTAGATGACATAATCTATTCTCTAACTTTATTAAAGATGCACTCTCTAACTTGATATGAACTCCTACTGGAGTTTTGAAATATTCACATGTTTCTTTCTGCTCATATTTTCTTAATGTAATTCGCAAAGAAAATTAGGTTGAAAAATGAACTTTAGTATACTAAACCACTGCATAATCACTGTGAAATGAAATATGCTTAGAGATCACAGACATTTGTATCTTATCCAAGACCAAATGTCTTCCGAGAAGGGGCATTCAAAATATAAATTGTCCCTATTCTCTTGTCCTGAGTTACACAGGACACAATCCACTCTTGAATTCAGAAAAGAAAGTCTATTCATAGTGCTAAGTTTGTTTAGAGTAGTAAGCCATAGGATAAATGAAGAGCTAGGCATTAGCTCTTTATGCCATACTACTTCATACCATTCTACTTTGGCGTTTCTCTGAAATAACCATTCCCTGCAACTTTTTGTTGTGAATATACTTTGTGAGTGGTTTCCTGCCAAGAATTCTTCCCAGTGACCCTCCCTAATAAAAGCCTTCACTTTAGCATTTAAAGGCAGATGGCTTAATAATTGAACTGCAATATGATTCGTGATTAAACGTCCATTTCTTGACTAGTTGTCATACCAAAAATTAGCCTTCTCTCCATCCCTTACTTTGCATGAAATTTCAAAACTCAAATTCTCCTTTATCTTTAATAATTGTGATAGAAACCAAGAGTGGAAGGACTTTGGGTTAACATATGCTTTGACCTTTTAGGACATAGGCATGAAGCCATTTTACCCATAAGGTGTTCTCCCCTTGCAGTATAGACCCCATAAGGTGTTCTCCCCTTGCAGTATAGACCCGAATTTCTTCATCAAGAGAGCTTTATTAGACAACTTTATAGGAATAATTCCCATTCCTCCCTCCCTGTTAGGTCTGCAGACATCGACCCACTTGACTTTAGCATGTCCCTTATTCGGGCCACCTCCTCCCCATAGAAAGTTTCTAATAAACTTTTCTAGTGGTTTGATTGCTGCCCTAACACATACTCAATGTATGCGTTCTGAGAGCCTAAAGAGTGCTGAGATCAGTCCCGATAAATCTACATATTTAGGATAAAAGATGCTTTACCAAGGTTCTTTATGTCAAAATGTTTGGTCAAAAGTTGCTTAACTTTATGTAACATGATCAAGACATTTCATGCGAGCAATATATCCTCCATGTACAATTATAGGAGCATAACTTTGCCACCCTAGCCTCATAGTACAAGCGTCTTTTAACTTGATTTTCCACGAACCTTAAAGAGGTCACAACCTCATCAAATGTAAGGTATCACTTTCGAGATGTTTGATATAAACCATATATTGATTTGCTTAACGTGCAAATCATGTTAGTTCCATCTGGATCGTGAAATTCTTCATACAGACCTCTTAATAAAGGTTTTTATTAAAGAAAGTAGTTTCGACAGCCATGTGATGTAACTCTATATCATCATAAGCTACAATTGCTATAATCACTCAAAATGTATCCTATGAGAATACGGGAGAAAAGATAACATTAAAGTCAACCTTTTTTCCTGAGTGAACAAACGGGCAACTGAGTGAGCCCATAAACTTTTGAACTTTATCCTGAAATCCTTTAGCTCTTGAAACTCATTTACAACTGACAAGTTTGCAGTTTCACTGCAAATCAACTAGCTCCCAAACCTTATAATGCTTCATGATTTGCATCTTATCAGCCATTATATCCCACCACAAATTCACGTTGGGTCCATAAACAACTTTTATAAAAGTAACTGGATTCGTAACACGTTTAACATCATAGTCCTATTCACCAAATAAACTATGTATCCAGATGGGATAGCAGGTCATCTCACTCTAGTAGATCTACGTAACTACATTAAATCTTATACCCTAAGGAACCTCCGTGTGTACATGTATGAGTTCTTGTTCCTATACAGGCACAATATTACGATCTAGATCCACTGGATCTAACTATATGAATAGCAGGTACATAATAACTATAATATCCTTCCTTCTATCTTCTGAAGGGTCAAAGTGCCCACCATCATCATAGACATCGTATTGCAAAAACTTAGTTATTTGTGATCCTACTATTTTGGTCCCTCCTTCTTTACAGTAAAATCTGTAGCTTTTTGAGTGGTTGAGATATTTTACTAAATAGTAATGAACGAAACGAGCATGCAATTTGTCTTTATAAGGATATCACAACCTCAATATGGAAGTCCCATACACAAATGTGTGCAAGGTTGAGCTTTCACACTTCTAAATAATTAGGTAGATTAGTCATGTCCTGCATTGACTTCTTCATGTCCTATAGTTATGTCTTGAAGCACCATGTTTGCCATGATACTCTCCCCCATGGTCAGATCTAACTCTCTAGATAAAATTTTCTAATTGGTTCTCAACCTTCAGTCTTTAAGCTAGAACATATAAACTGTAAAGGGAATAATCATCAACAAATGTCATAATACATTTAGAATTGCACAATGCAACTATATAAGGTCTTTTTATGTCTGTATGTATCATACCCAATAAGCCAGAAACATGAGCTGGCATCTTTATCCTTGTTTTAGTCAACTTACCCTTGTAAAAGTCAACACATGTTTTCAGATCATCATAATCTAGAATTGAGAGAATGCTTTCCTTAATTAATCTCTCAACTCTAGCTTTAGAAATATGATTTAAACTTTTATGCCATACCATGTATGACTTATCATTCGTTAGGGTTCTTCTTTTTATGACTTGTTTAGCAAGATACGAAGAAACATATATCTAATTTAGGGTAAGACACATTCTATACAAATCATATTACAAAAAAGTTATAGCATTATATTTTGCATTAAACAACAACTATATAGTAGAAACATTAATTAAAAAACGTTGATACAAAGATCACATATAAAATATGTCGTGTAAAACCCAAAATAAACCTTGCAGTAAGGTGCAGTACATACATCCCTTATAAATATCACATCGGCTTCTTTATTGCTGTCAATCATCAGTTTCTCCTTCTCTTTATTTGGCTCTATCCTGGATATAAACTCCTGCATTGTGGAAGCACAATGATCAGATGTTCCACTTTATAGCCACCAAGTACTTAATGTGACTATCGCAAATTAGATTCATAAATTGATAACCCAAGGAATTACCTGATAGTCTCAGTTTTTCCTTCTAGGCCTCATATTGCTGGCTTATTTATGTTTGCAGAACCTTTAGTAGCACTGAATTGACCAGCATCAACATATGGAGAAGATGTAGTCTTTTTGCCTTTGATATTAACGGGCTTCACCTTTGCCTTCCTTTAGTTACTTTGAGGGCTATAAGAGTTGCAAGCTTGAGTTTCCCCTCTTTGACAACGCAATGGGCAATCAAAGTATTGAAGTCTCATTCCTCATCTAGTGAATATTATGTCATCACAAGATTACTAAACTCTATAGGGAGTGTGTTCAGAGTTTGGTGAACTATGAAGACATCAGGAAGAGGAATATTTAGCATCTTTAATCTATTGTGAAGACGAATCATTTTTGATATGTACTTCATCACTCACTCTTCTCCCGTATACCTTATGGAGAATAATTCTTTCTTCAAGGTACTTATCTTAACATAAAGTGAGACCGTGTACTTCTGGGAGATATTATTACGAAACTCCTTCGTTATGTCTGTGTTCGGAAGTCCACTAAGCAGATGGTCAGGTATGGATCTCTTAATAGTCATCAAACATAATACATCCTTTGTCCACTTCTTCATATTGAAACTAGTCAAGATTTCGATGGTGATACTGATGTTGTTGTTGACAGAAAAGGTGACTGTAAAATGATAATTCATAGATCAACACAAATATAGGATAACAACAATATTCAAAGCCATTAAATAGTATCTATATCGAGAACCCGGTCACACATATTATAAAACACCGTTGAGCTGAATACATAATATATGCAACTAGACCTCCACATAAAAGTGATTAACGTACAAATCATCAACTCTCATGACATTACTACCTGTGGGATAATATATTGTTTAAGCAAAGACTTTCCTCTATCTAATGCCTTTATGCACATCTCAAAATTCCATGTAAAGCCAACACCTATGGGCAGAATAATTAAACATGAGACCAGAGAAATCCCCTAATATGCAAGTAGAACAATCTAAAATACTGACTTGAAAGGGCACTATGGCGATTGTAATCTTATCAGCACCCAAAAGGTCCACAAATACAAGGGATACATCTTTATGTCATCTTCACATTTTTTATGGGTATATAGTATGTGACAATGTAACATCAATATATGCAAAACTCAAATGCACGGTCTTATTGTCACACACTCGTGCTGAAGACATCCTCTAAAAATTTTATTTGAGACTTTCGTAACGAAAAATCTCATTAGAGCGACTATCGTACATCACCAAACACTGAACTGACCATCTAAGACACAAGAATCTCAGGTATCTCCCTTATGACAAGTTCGTTGCACAAAAATTCACTCAAAAATGACTTTAGAATGTCTTAATTTCTTTCCTGAGTGACTATCATGCGATCTTGAACACTAAATATAAGACATAAGACACAAAAAATTGAAGTATCTCCCTCGTGTGATGTTTGAAGCATGAAAATTCACTTAAAATCAACTTCAAAAAGCCTTAATTCCTTTTTCTAGAGTCAAACTTTAATTTATTACTGTTATAATAAATCTAGAAAAATGAAAAAACTCACTTTATAAAATTCTCGGACCTGAAAACTGACATAAAACACCCTTGGGCACTCTTATGGAAAATATAAATTTTTAGGTTTTTTATTTACTATATCATGCTGACGTCAACACTGCATCAGCACACTGTAGCGTTGATGTTGGCTTTCACTGTAGTGCCAACATTAGCATGACGTCAGCTGCATGTGGACTGTAGAGGGTGGGGCGCGTGCCTTACATGGGCCCAAAGCGACGCGCCTTCCATCTATATGGCACGTGTGTTGTACGAGCCAGACGGGCTCCCACACGCGTTGACATGTAGAGTAACGTTGTCCATATACGTGTCAACTGTTGATTGGAGCGTCCATTGCACGCACTAAACAAATCGCCCCTTGGCAGTTACTACACACGCCACCCATCAACTTGACGCATGACTATTCGTGTGCATTGTGCACGCGGGCCACCCGCCTAACGGTCTCTATCAGCTACTGATGTTTGGGGCCATTTTTAGCGAGTTTCGGCTTGGTTTTTCACGTTCCAAGGTTCCTTTTCACCCTTTTTCTTAAGACTAAACACCTTCATACCAATTTCATGCAATAATAAGCAAGAAAAAAATAAGAAAAAAACTTTATTCTCTGAGAAATCTTATGGAGAAAAATTGAAAAATCTTCTTTTTTAACCATCTGATCACATTACCGCTCTGATATCACATGTAACACGTAACGAGACCTTAGTTATGTATCCTGGATCTAACGTGAAAGGGAAATAAACGAAGAAATGCGAAAAATATCTAATATTTGTTCCATAACTTCAAACTAGCTTTCCGAGGCCGAAAGGAGCACAAATCCACTGCCTTCTTCACGGAAACTACTCTCTGGGATGCGGAAAAACCTTTCTACAGTTTCTCAAAACATAAGCTCTCTTAACGGGTTAGAGAATCCTTATACTTATTAATGATATGAGCAACTGTAGGAGACCTTAACCTTTATATTTAACTTTTATATCAACTTCATCATTATAGGCCCGATATGGGTCCAGTTCACACTGATCGGGATCTATTTCTTCCCAAAATTTTACATATTAATTTAGATTATTTATTGAGCCACTTTATTATCTTTATCCAAATCACATCACGTAATTTAATTAATAAGTTATTAAAAAATAAAAAAAAGCAATTAAAAATTGTCCAACTTTATAAAAAATGTAAAAAATATCCAACATTTATACCTGACATAATGGTGCAAGAATCAATCAATCATTTCATAATCTACAAAGAGCTCTAAGAATGGTCTAATTGGTGATTATCTTAAACTAATACAAATGAAAAAAAGAATGAAAATTAAATGCATAATACACATGTTAAAACTTAAATTTGAATTTGGTATCTACATTTTAATTTCACACTAATTAAAGCTGAATTATAAGTTAACAGGAAAGGAGCAAATAAATACAACAATTAACAACGGATTCAAAAAATCCCCGCTAAACTTGTGTCCAAGTCAGAAATATGGGCTTGTGGCATGTGCCCAGGGACATTGAAGTGGACCCCATAGGTCAAGCAGTAACTGCTTTTGGTCAGCCAGCCAAAGTTAGGAAGACCAAGATATTTTTTTAATTATAATTTAAATTATTTCCAATTCTGGATCATCTTCGTCAACCCTAATTCGAAGTCAACATATCTTTACGAATGAGGGATTAAAAAATGACCTTGCTTGGTTGGTCGGACGAAAAGCGTCTCTATTTCTTTGAGCCTCTTCCGCCAAAGTATGAATTCATATAACAAAACATATACTAAAAGATCATGGGAATTCTAGGACATTAACTTGAGACAAATTATATTCTCTAATTAACAAGTGATCAGCGTGACAGCTGACTCACCAAATCAAATTTACTTAAGTAGTTTATACGTGAACATGAAAATATCCTCTCTTCTCCTTTGCCTTTTCATCTTAAAAAATATATATGAATTCTGCTTTTCCAATTATTTGCCCGTTTACTCTGCAAGCGTGGAAGATTCTCGACCAGGCCAAAAATAAAGATATTTACATATTTATGTAAAACAAAGAACTAAGTGTCGAATTTTGGTGATTGGCTCTGACTGTTTGCAGTTGGACATTCAACAGAGCCGGCGTCCGAGCTGGAAATGTCATTCTCCGCATTCATCAGGTCACAGGCACCACTGATTCTATCATGATTGGATGGTAAGAAAGATTTGTAAAAATAACGTACTCATAGTCAAGCGTTAGGATTTATCACAGAGACCGGCCAAGGAAGATAAGTTTATTGTTTTGTTGGGACGGGCTTGTCGCTTGCAAATGACCGCTGAAAAAGAAAGCTGTCTTTCCTTCTCTGCCCTATATGCATATATGGTGATCCTTGTGAATCAAATTTCACAACTGTTATGACACTTTAACCCCTTACTTATCTATAATCTATCCCTTTGTTTTGTTGTGGAACTTGACAAACCTTGCGTCTATCTCTTAACTTTAATATGCTAACTTTATTTCATTTTCGCTTTTATAAAGACATGGTTGCTACGAAACTCCGATAGATTGTTTCCTCTGTGAGCCCCACCACTTCGGCTGTCACTGCCCACTATTTCACATTCTTTTCATGCACTTTTGTTTACTTCTCCTGCTTTTGAAGCTCCAGGAAAATGGTCTGAGATGCATGCTTTTCTACTTTTAGCTTCTTCAAGGAAATATCGACTTTGGGGTTAGGCCCTTCTTCAATTTGTTCTTCTGTGCCATGTCAAGGAAAAGGGAAGCTTTGAGTTTCGGAGTTCAGCTGTGAGCCTTTGATTGCCTCAAGTCTACGGTGGTTCAGGTGCTACTAGTTGGCGGAGGAGGCGAACTACTTCTCTTTCTTGCAAATTCCTCATAACTTGGTAGAGTTTGTTCTCTCTTGTTTGTTTCTTTTTGCTTCTTTCTTTTATGGGTTAGTTCTGCATACTGTTACAAGTTAGTGATTTTTATGGAAGTTGTTTCCTCTTTTCTTCAAAACCCCTTTGCACCTTTGGATGCTTCGTGAATTGCGCTGGAAAAGCTTTCCAAGTAAAGAATGGAAATGTGATTTTGAAGGGGTTGAAGCAGTTTCTATTTCCGTGCACAAGCATACAAATTTGCCAGGAAGTGGGAATCAGGACGCTTAAGTGCTTGATTCACTATTTAGACATGGCCTACAATAAACGTGCCAAATTTGTTTGGGTCTTGGTGATTGTTTTTGGTGGTTTAGAGATGAGATCTTCAGCGCTTAAGGGTTAGCTCGAGATTACTAGGTTAGCAGATTAACTAGCGAATCGACATAAATTTCCTTTATCCAATGTTCTAATCGACTTTTAAGAACGTTCCACATGCTTAGTGTCTAACGTTTCTAGGAACATAATTGTATAGACATATTGACTTTTTGGTAATTTATTTTCTGTTATATGTACTTTGCATGATTATATGTTGTTTCTACTTTACAGATCCAACGCTGCCCCCCTTTAGATGGGAACAGATGTTACTGAAGTTGCAGGAGCACTTCCACCGCGTTATTCCTGTCAGGTACCAATATACTGACTATTTCTGACCTGGTTGAATTTTTTGGCTTAAGGTAGATTGTCTTTGTCGTTAATTAATCTTACAGCATTTGCATTCACCAAATACTTGAAGCTATTTCTTGCACATCGTTCTTTGTTAAAATAAAAGAATATTATTAGATGGAACCATTAAGATCTTTTTCTAGATGGGAAATAAGGACAATTAGCAGTAGTATTTGTTGACAAAAGAGCGTGTGGTGTGTTTTTTGTGGAATCTCTGCTTCTAGTAAACAAAGTTTCTTCTTCT
>JANQBM010440972.1:0-18157 GCA_025594535.1 Erythroxylum domingense
TGTATTAAATATTTTTCTGAAATTTTCGTTCCCGATTGATTTAGTTTCATGTCTATGCCTATTTTCCGATCCCGCCATGCATATTTTTCGAGGTCAACTTTTATTGAAATATTTATTTGTGATTTATCTCTATTTTGTTCGGAGGTAAAATTAAATGAAATTGCTTCGTCTAAGTATCCCTGGTGGGGAATTCCTCCCCCCGTGGGCCACGAGTCCAGATGTCACGTAGGATGTCGGGCCCGTAGACCCGCCCGGGGAGGGGTTCTAACAATTTGTCTCTTCCAAATATTACGGCAATAAACTTTCTTCACAGAAATTGATCAATGTGCTCCCAAGAAGAAAACGTGTATCACCCACTACTGCACAAACTCACTACATATAAAATATTATGACAAGTTTTTGCTTGCTGAACAATAAAGGTGCGGACTGTGCACTGCAAACCCAACCAAAACGTCAACCTACGATTGCTAAGCCTCCAAGACAAAAAATTCAACAACCAGCCAACCAACACTGCGATGCACACCCTCACTGCACCTATGGATCACTGTATTTTTGTGTTTTCAGCAAGAATAAACTTTAATACCACCTACGTGTGCGCAATCAACAGTCACAGAAAAGAAACAAAATTAATGTGTGCTGCCCACTAGAAACGATGATGACGTGTATCACCTCTAAACCAGAAAAACGCACCACACTCTGCTGCAACCAAAACTTCAACACCACCTTAGTCTACGCAGCCAGCAGCAAAACGAAAACAGAACCAAAAAAAAAAGAACCCCACAGTATACGCCACTTCACCAAAGATCCGCACCACCCACTGTAGGATGCTACACATGCGCGTTTCAATAGACTTCCATAACAAACAGGATTTGTTTTAATATCTTTTTGAGATTGCACCGTAATCTAGACAGTATTTGTATTTAATTAAACTACAATCCTCATGTTTTCTCCATATCGATTTAAACACAATCTCCATCCATCTAATAAATAATATTCTATTTGTCCAATTTAAAATGCCAAAACTAAATAAGGTATATATATATAATATATCCTAACAAGGGTAAAAATTTTCAACCACTAAGAAATTCAACGTGGCATTGAGTAGTTGTATTATTCCATGTGGTATTAAAGTCATTATGTATCTTTTATTGTTGTTTAATTACTGAACATTTTATTACTTAATAATAGTATTTTTATACTATTAGCAACTGTTATAGATTTCTTAATTATGAAAAATATATTTTCCATTTAATATTTTTAAAATTTTTATAATTAAGTTGATAAAATATTTAATAAGGAAGTATGCATTAAAGTTTTATTAAATTTTGTAACTTTTCTTATAAATTTTCATCATTTCTTTTGCATTTTTATCAATATTGATATCGATATTTTGTCAATATTTCCACCGATATTTCTGTATTTTTGACCTTCGATACATGGTAACTTATTTTAGTATTAATCTTGTAAGGAATTAAATTCCCTTGATATTTATTTATTTTCTTTGGTGGAAAGCATTGCCAATATTGAATATAGTTTGCTTAAATTTTGTTATAATGTTTCATATAGGCAGAAAATCATGGATTTTGAGTAATAGCTTGAATTTTATGGAACTTATACAAATATGTATTGATATGTATAATTATGACGTATAAGCATGCTATAATTACTTAGAATTTATTTCTATAAATTAGCATTTGATTCTTATAAAGTATAGTATTGATTAGCTAATATCACTTTGCTGGAATTTATTTTAAGCATTAAATTATGTGTAAGAGTATGTGTGTAATAGTTGATTTATTGTATACTTTTCTAATATGGTACTGAAAATTCATAATGCATTAAATTTAGTTATGTGTATGATGAATTTTTTTTGCCATTTCTCCTAAGTAAATGCTTGCCGGAGTTTATGCTCACTTATTGAATGTATACATTTATGCAAATATAAAGAACTAAGGTGAATGCGTTCATTTTTTTTTATGTTTTTTTCTTGTTTGTATGTCGAACTTGCTATCTCTTCTTTAATAGAATTGGACTTTGGGTCTCAGAACTCGTCTCTCGCCCTCCTTTAAATGATTCCTATTTTGTTTTCTCAGGACTTGGAATGTCAGAATTTATTTTGGGAAAAAAAAAGCTCAACACCAAATTAACTAGATCAACACTTGCACAAGGCAATACATTATTACAGTCCAAATCAACACAACACATAAAGGTAGCAGAGGGAACATCTGTTGCCAAGGCAACACATTATTACAGTCCAAATCAACACAACACATAAAGGTAGCAGAGGGAACATCTGTTACCAAACAGGCTTATTACATTATTAATACTAATTTCACAAACCACGTAATTAAATAAGCTGTCTTATAGCCCTTGTTGTTGTAAATCAGAGACCATCAAGCGTCAGGATTGCCTTAAAGATGGGGAAATTGTGCTTCCCAATTGAAGCATACAAGGAGGTTCCTTTCCAGTGGTCGGCGTGGTTATCGTCCGAATAATAAACATCAGCTTTCTGCATTTCCATCAGTAGAAAATTCCACCATTTTGTATACTCTGTGCCTGCCCAGTTAAAGTGATCTTTCTTACGGACCTCATTGTATACCTGGACAAGTTTTTTTCATGCATCAAAAAATTAAATTGTTATTTAATTTGTTCAATACATATATATGAACCAATTAACTAAAATCATAACAATGTTACTTTTATTATGTACGTTTTTTCTTCCCACCAATAGCATGTATTTGAATGATCATGTAATTGTATATAGCAAAAAGAAAGAAAATTGATCAATCTACAATATTCGTATATAAATAGTAAATAGTACTGCTCACAGTGCTGGAAAAATCCCTGTTTGCCTGCCAAGCGTTATTCCAACCCAGCAACCAATCACAACCAGCCCCGTCAGCATCCTTGCCACGATACACCACAGCCCCGATTGACTGAGTGGAGGCGTTGCCTCTGACGTGCAGAAAGGCACCCCACTGTCCGTTTGCAATCTGAATCGGGTATGGAGAAGATCCGATATGTCCTGCCCAGTCATATTTGAGAACATATTTTAGGGTGTCACCGGTAGCATTGTAAACGAGGCAGAGCGTTCCCACATCGTAACCACAAGTTTCTTTTAGATCCAGTATGTACTTGAGAGCGCTTTTATTCTTTCCATCTGAGTTCTCCAATTCGAGAGCCACACGAGCCCTGTCAATGGGTTTCAGGCGTGTGTTGCCCTCATACTGTGGTAGGCTCTCTAGAGTTGTGTTTGTGACTGGGATGCCAAACACACCGTCTGCCATTTCCTAAATTGCTAGAGCTAGAGTTCTTCTAAATAAAATAACTCCTTTTTCTTCTTCTTCTTCTGCTTCTTTTTGTTTATGAGTTTTTGCATTTCATTGCCTTTGTCACAGTATGTATATATAGAAGTGCTGTTAGGCTTCAATGCTAATTATATGGGTAAAATTCTCACCAGGGCGTGTCTTTCAAATCAATACACATCTTTTAAACAAACATGTCTTTCAAGTCATCCAAAATTTTGACACTATGTTAAGATATTTCTTTGGACTCGTATTACGCGAACACAAGGATTTGATTGTCTGTCTAATCCTACTATATTACTTACATAGCATCCACACGTTTAGTAATAAATAAATAAACAAAGTTAAATATGTGGATATTATACATTAGTATAGGATGGGAGTAGAAAAAGAGGAACAGACTATCTATAATATCCGATTTCTGAAACATACTTAGAGTTAAAACCCTAGATCATTGTATATGAGTAACAGCATTGAGAGCATTTCATTCATATACATCTTTAGCATACACATATGAATTATAATTTGTACACATTACAAAGATAGCATATGCACTCAATTGACATATTCCGGGTATGAAAGATTTAAAATGACCATAATGTGAAATGTGAATTGTTATGACTTGAATTTTAGTTTGATTAGATTCCAGTTAGTAATTTGGAATTAATTGTTATGAATTGGGAGATTGATGAAATAATATGTATATTTGGACTAGGACAAATACCTAGTGGTAAGATAAATTGACACATAAAAATTAGGATGACTAAGCCTATAATTAAGTGACATTTGGCATGGTTAAATGAGTGACAAATGGACTAGTAATTAATAGACAAATGGATCAATTATTGTGTGACAAGTGGACCAATAATTAGGAGACATATGGACTAAATACAAGGTGACATATGGCAACTTAAGGAGTGGGTTAATGGCAACATATTATCTTGATACATGGCTTACATGCCTTAAGACAAATGTCTTTGAAAGTTAGTGACACCTAGCACCTTAATGAAACAAGTTTTTGCAGCAAAGTTTTTGTTGTCTTCTCCTTTGCTTCACCACCGAAATTGTTCCTATTTTCTCTCTGAATTTTGGATAAACCCTAGCTCAAATTACTACATAAAAGTTGGACTTTATTCCTTCACAAAACAGACAAGAAACTAGCTTATTGATATCTTCATCTTGCTAAGCTTGTGATGAATTTTGCATGGATAAAGGGCTAGTTTAATATGAAGTTTTAAGCTGAAATTGGAAGCTTACTAAGTAGACATATGATTTTTATAGCATAATTAATAGTATGAGAATGATGCTTGAAGTGGAATGAAAAGTATATGATGTTGATGATGAAATAATGTTTTCCATACTTGTTTTTGGTGTATGAAATCCGTGTGTTATAGGTTGATTTATGGATGAATTAGATCTCGATTTGAAGTATAATGAAGGTGGACTTACGCTAAAGAAAGATGTTAATTTAGTGTTCTAAAATTGAGAAAGAACTAGGACTATATGTATGATAATGTAAGATAATTTCTGGTTTGATTTTTGATGTCTAAAAGACCATGATTTGTGAGCTATCAATTGAATAATTTTGAGCAAGAATTGGAGTATAATTTAGGCCTAAATGAGGAACCTAGATGATCATGTAATGAAGTAGGCATAAAGGTCTTGTAATCTGGAAAATTCAAGTGTTTGGTATGTTGCTAAGTTTGATAAAATCGTAGAGAATTGGCGAAAACAATGTAGTGCTCAATCGTGGCCTTCAGTGCATGATCATGGCCTGTTGTATAAGCTTTTGTCATGAGCGTGGCGTGGTTCCTCACGATCGTGGCCCTAGTTCTAGAAAGTTAACTTCAGTTTTGTGTAATTGTTGAACCAACTAAGGATAAGTCAATCTAATGTAGTGTATTTGGACTTGATTAAGGTTTGGAATGAACCTAAAATGATGATGGATTATGTGATTAAAGTGTTTGATATGTTTAGATTAATAATTGAGGTGTAAACCTAATGCAAACAAGACATATTCAAGTGATAATGTTTAAATGATCAAAACATGCGATTAAGAACACATACCCGAGAAAGTCATTGAGCATACATTGAATATGGAACATATATATGTGCATGATTGAATATGTATTTGTTTGATCACTTTAGTAATTTGTACAATGTATATATACTTAGACGCTCAAGACGAATGCCAACATCCAAACATTACCGGTCTGTCAAGGCAATAGTGTAATCTGGAGCATACTGTGAGTCACCTAGTTGTTCTTATTAGAATTGATTTATTTTTGTTTAACTCCCAGTTGTTGAACTGATAATAATCTGATTGTGATAATTTTGGACTTTAATGGTTCGATGAGTTTGATATTTGGGAATTTATTAGGAGTGTTCTGATTGTATGTGAATCTGAAAGAAATGTTCTCAACAAAAGTGTTGAATGTTAGACTGAGGTCTGATGAATATAGAAATGACTCTATCTGAATGAATGAAATTTTTTGCAAGTGTAATATGTGATTTGATGCATTTCATTACATGATATGCATTATTAGATAATGGAGTTGTGACTGGATTAGCTAATCTAAAAAGAACTTAAAGCTCAGAAATGTGTACGTAGAGCCACTAGCTCCGTTATTAATGAGCCCAGTATCCACAATGGGTAGGGATAGTATCTAAAATGAGCCCAATATTCATAAAGGATATGGGACAATAATAGGCGCTTGAGCACAAAAAAAAAAGTGAGTCACATACGATATGCATTTGCAAATATATTTTCAAATATATGATTGTGAACAAATTTCTGAATTGTGATGATATTGTGATATACCATATTACTTTTGATACGATGATTAGCTGAGATGGATGAATGAATTACTCTGAAAAGTTTATATGAAATGTATGGTATTCATGATGAATTGTTGAAATGAGGAATATTATGCATTTGGTTTATAATTGAAATTTTTGATGTACTAAATAAGTGAGCACATCAAGGATGATTCACTCACTGAGTTCGCAAAACCCATTAAAATTGCAAACATTGGTTTTCAGGAGAAAGGAGACTTAACTTCTAAGAAACTCAAGAAGAACGTTTGGGAAGTAAGAAATGACTCAAAGGTCTGGTGAGCTGACATCTGAGGAATAGTATATTGTAATTATGTAGTGACTCATATCATGTAGAACTTTGTGTCAAAAAAGTAGTAAACTCTTAAATGTTTTGGTGATATAAATATTTGTTTAAGAAGTGTAATGCTACAGTGTAATTTTATGCTAGTGAATGAAATGGGAAAAGTTGATCTTTTCAATGTTGTAAAGTGTATAATGCCATGATAAGTGATTATTATTGCTCTAACATACCATTGTCATAGGGTATGTTTTTGAATGTCCTCTGGATGTTCAGGTATATGTCTTATTGTAGTGGGGTGTTACAATTTTAGTATCAGAGCATGATTTGATATCCAAAGGGACATATAAGAACATTTAATATGATATATAGCGAGAGACTCAAATAGTGATCACAATTATTTTTGTTATAGGTCATCTGCTATAGGTGATCAAGTTACAAGGTCAGCTGACTTAAACAACCTAGAGTCTGTAAGAGCCAATAGAGCATCTCTAGTACCTGAGTTTGAGCAAATGCCTCCGAGAATTCCTGAGAGGAGAGAGAGGAGGCATAATAAACTGAGAAAATAGGGGGCTGTAGACCTCTATGAAAGTATAGACTATGCTGAGGCTGAATGATGTTTAGAAAGAACTGAAAGAGTGTTTGATCAAATGGATTGAATTAGATGAAAGGTTTGACTATGCAGTCTCGTTACTACAAGGTCCAACGTATCAGTGGTGGAATACTGTTCTTGGCAGTACCACCCGACCTTATAGTTTGACCTTGGAAGATTTTCTGAAGGTATTTAAGGAGAACTACATACCCAAGATCTATCTGGATAGAAAGATGAAGGAGTTTTTGGATTTGAAGCAAGGCAATCTCACCGTCGCATAATATGAGATAAGATTTAATAAATTGATGGGATATGTTATTGCCTTAATTCTGACTGAGGAAGATAAGTGTAGGCAGTTTGAGGATGGGCTGAATATGGAAATCAGAACGAGGCTAGCCATTTCTAATTTGGTTAATTTTACAGAATTACGAGCGGCCTCGATCAAAATTGAATAGTTGTTAAAAGATGGTTAGGGAAAGTATAGGCAAGAGTCTAAAGTGAAGAGACAGGGTGAGTCTCAGGCTGATTCTGGCATAAGGTTTAATAAACACCATAATAGACCATTCCTATCTCAGACAAGATCAAGACAGTCGAGATTTAGACAGAGGGGCAGTTGTGTGCAGTCTGGTATTAGTAGAGGTCTAGTACCTGGGCAGATGCAACATATGCCTAACTGTGAACACTGTGGAAAGAAGCACAGTGCAGAATGTTGGAAGTTATCGGGAGCTTACTTTTGTTGTGGCTCTTTTGAGCATCAAATGCAAGATTGTCCCAAGACTTTGGGACCACAGTCTGGAACAAGAGGAGGATTAGTGACTGAGACGACTACCCAATAGAGCAGAGTTAGTGGAGCAGGAAAAAGAGGCGGAGGTAAAGGCAAAACACATTTAACAAGACAGTGTCAGGACTGAGGTGCGGAGTAATCAGCTGCAATCTCAGGCCAAAATCTATGCCATCACTATACAGGAGCCACAGAACTCCCCAGATGTTGTTGTAGGTGTATTAAATGTCTTTAATTTTAAAGCATTTGCATTGCTAGATCCAGGATCTACACATTCTTTTATTACACCGCATTTAACATCTAAACTATATTGTAAAAAAGAAATGTTGAAATGTGATTTAAAAGTAAGTACATCGGTAGGTAGTACCACAGTGATTGGTGAAGTTTGCAAAGGTTGCATGATTCAGGTTGATCAAGCGGAGTTAGAAGCTGATTTAATTATATTGTAGTTAAAGGAGATAGATAGTATTTTAGGCATAGATTGGCTCACTGTTTATAGGGCTATGATGAACTGTTACACTAAGGAGGCAATTCTTGAATCTCTTAATTAGCCAAGAGTAATATTTCGAGGAGTTAGTCAAGCAATGTCAACCAGATTGATTTCCTTAATGAGTGCTTTAAGATTAATTCGAGGTAGATGTGAGGCTTATTTAACCTATGTGAAGGATACTCAGAATGAACAGACCATTAAGAATAATCCTATTGTTAGGGATTTTCTAGATGTGTTCCCTATTGACTTACCGAGTTT
The DNA here is from genome assembly GCA_025594535.1 of Erythroxylum domingense. Taxonomy (NCBI): domain Eukaryota; kingdom Viridiplantae; phylum Streptophyta; class Magnoliopsida; order Malpighiales; family Erythroxylaceae; genus Erythroxylum; species Erythroxylum domingense. The sequence continues at coordinate 8,542 of JANQBM010440972.1, forward strand.
ACCCCCAGATAGGGAAGCATAATTAACTATTGACCTTGTTCCAGGTACTACTCCTATATCTATTCCTCCGTATAGGATGACATCTGTAGAATTGAAGGAACTTAAGGCTCAGTTGCAGGAGTTACCAGATAAGGATTTTATTAGGCCCAGTGTGTCATCTTGGGGAGCTCCGATTTTATTTATGAAGAAAAAGGATAGGCTCTGAGATTGTATATCGATTATAGATAGTTGGGTCAGGTGATAATGAAGAATAAATATCTGTTGGCAAGAATTGATGACTTGCTTGATCAATTACAAGGAGCTTAGGTGTTCACTAAACAAGATTTGAGATCAGGGTATTATTAGTTAAAGATAGCTGAAGCTAATGTACTAAAGAGTGCATTCAAAACTAGATATGGGCACTTAAAGTTCTTGGTGATGTCTTTTGGGTTAACGAATGCCCCAGCAACTTTTATGGCTTTGATGAATAAGTTATTTCAACCTTACTTAGATCATTTTTTAATTGTATTTATAGATTATATTTTGGTATATTCGAAGTCTAGAGAGGAACATTCAGAGCATTTAAGGTTGGTTCTACAGATAATGAGAGAGAAGCAATTATATGTCAAATTAAGTAAGTGTGAACTTTGGCTTGATCAAGTAGTATTCTTAGGTCACATAGTGTCTGGAAAGGGCATACAGGTAGACCCAAAGAAAGTAGAAGCAGTGATGAAGTGGGAAGCTCCGAGAAATGTGTATGAGATTCAGAGTTTTCTTAGATTAGCAGGTTATTATAGGAGATTTATCGAGGGGTTTTCACTGATATCAGCCCCTTCGAAAAAAAATTTGAGGAAAAATGTGCCTTTCAAATGGAATGATGATTTTCAAAGAATTTTTGAGGAGTTAAAGCATCGGTTAACCATAGCACCAGTGTTAGTTATTCCATCTTGATCTGGAGTTTATGTGGTATATAGCGATGCTTCATACTAGGGTTTAGGATGTGTACTAATGTAGTATGGCAAAGTGATTACATATGCATCGATATAGTTGAGGTCTCATGAGTTTAATTACCCAGTACATGACTTAGAGCTTACTGCAGTGGTTTTTACTTTGAAAATTTGGAGACATTATCTATATGGAGAGACATTTAAGATATTCATTGATTATAAGAGTATGAGATATTTGTTGAACTAGAAAAAGTTGAATATGAGGCAGAGGAGATGGATAGAATTGTTGAAGGATTATGATTGTACAATTGAGTATCATCTTGGTAAAGCTAATGTGGTAGCTGATGCATTAAGCAGGAAGTATAACAGCAGTATAGATTAAGTACAATTATCGAGGTTGCCTAAACTAGAATTTGGGGCAGAATGAAGCATTGATGGCTATATTAAAACTTAGACTGATGTTACATGAGAGGATCAGAAAGGCTCAAAGTAAGTATCTTGAATTAGTAAAGCTTATTGAGAAGTTGAAAGTGAATTCGAATTTTGAGTTTGAGCTGAGAGATGATGCATTATGGTTGAAGCAAAGATTATGTGTTCCTGATGTAGACGATATGAGGAAAGAGATTATAGAGGAAGCACACATAGCAGCTTATGCTATATATCCTAGTACTACTAGGATGTATAATACGTTGAAATAACATTTCTGATGGCCAGGGATGAAGAAGAAAGTGGTTGAATATGTGGCTAAATGTTTAACTTGCCAACAAATTAAGGCAGAACATCAAGCTCTGGTTGGGAAGTTACAATTATTGCCTATTCTAAAGGGGAATGAGAGAGAATCACTATGGATTTTATTATGGGTTTGCCTTGGACTCCAAGGCAACATGATTCCATATGGGGTCATTGTTGATATATTGCCCAAGTCGGCTCATTTCTTACCAGTGAGAGACAATAATACACTGGATCAGTTAGCTCAGAGATAAGTGAATGAGGTAGTACGATTACATAGGGTTCCAGTATCCATTGTATCGAATAGGGATCCTAGATTTACCTCGAGATTTTAGGATAGTTTACAGATAGCTTTCGGTACGAAGTTGAACTTCAATACATCATTTCATCCTCAGACAGATGGACAGAGTGAGAGAATGATTATGACTGTTGAGGATATGCTCAGAGCTTATGTTTTGGAGTTCTAAGTAGCATGAGATCAATATGTAGTTTTGATTGAATTTGCTTATAACAATCATTATCACAGTGGTATTGGTATGGCACTGTATAAGACGTTATATGGCAAAAAGTGTCATTCGCCTTTATATTCGGATGAAGAGGGTTTAGTTTAAGGATTGTCGAAGACCCAGAATTGATCCAAGATACTGTTGACAAAGTGAAATTGATCCATAATAGAATTAAAGTAGCATAAGACAAACTAAAGAATTATGTGGATCAACATCGAAGAGATATTGAATGAAGCTTTTCTGAGAGTATCACTTTGGCGAGGAATGCTGAGATTCAGTAAAAAGGGTAAGCTAAGCCCTAGATACATTGGTCCATATGAGATTATCGAAAGAGTTGGACCATTGGCATATAAGTTAGCCTTGCCAATTGAAATGGCTTACATTCACAATGTGTTTCATGTGAGTATGCTTAGGAGATATCGATCTGATTCGACACATATGCTACTGGCACAGGAAGTTGAAATTGCAAGCAATTTGTGTTATATTGAGGAACTGATCAAAATAGTGAGCTATCAGACTAAATAATGATAAACCGAGTGACCCCATTGGTTAAAGTCCTTTGGAAAAATCATTCAAAAGAAGAAGCCACATAGGGAACGGAAGAGAACATGAGGAATCAATACCCCCATTTGTTTGACTAATCAGGTAAGAATTTCGGGGATGAAATTTCTTAAGAGGGAGAATTGTAATATTTAGTTTCAGGAACATACTTAGCGTTAGAACCCTAGATCATTTTATATGAGTAATAACATTGAAAGCATTTCATTCACATGTATATCATTAGCATACACACATGAATTATAATTTGTATACATTACAAAGATAACATATGCACTCAATTGACATATTCCGGGGTGTGAAAGATTTAAAATGACCATGATGTGAAATGTGAATTGTTATGTCTTGAATTTTTGTCTAATTGGATTCTACTTAGTAATTTGGAATTAATTGTTATAAATTGAGAGATTGATGAAATAATATGTACATTTGGACTAGGACAAACTCCTAGTGGTAAGATAAATTGATACACGAAAATTAGGATGATTAAGCCTATAATTGAATGTCATTTGGCATAGTTAAATGAGTGAAAAATAAACTAGTAATTAATTGAAAATGGATCAATTATTGTGTGACAAGTTGACCAATAATTAGGAGAAATATGGACTAAATACAAGGTGACATATGGCAACTTACAGAGTTGCTTAATGGCAGCAAATTATGATGATACATGGCTTACATGCCTTAAGACAAATGTCTTTGAAAGTTAGTGACACCTAGCACCTTGATGAAGTAGGTTTTTGAAGCAAAGTTTCTGCTATCTTCTCCTTTGCTTCACCACTGAAGCTTCTCCTACTTTCTCTTGACATTTTGGTTAAACCCTAGCTTAAATGGCTATACAAAATTTAGACTTTAATCCTTCACAAAACAGCCAAGAAACCAGCTTATTGATACCTTCATCTTGCTACCAAAAATCAACATGTTTTCACCTTAAGTTTGTGATGAATTTTGCATGGATGGAAGGCTAGTTTAATCTAAAGTTTTGAGTTGAAATTGGAAGCTTACTAAGTAAGAAGACATTTGATCTTTATGGCATGATTAATAGTATGAGAATGATGCTTGAATTGGAATGAAAAGTATATGATGTTGATGATGAAATGTATTGGAATGTACTAGATGAACTTGAATGTTTTCCATGCTTGTTTTTGGTGTATGAAAACTATGTGTTATAGGTTGATTCATGGATGAATTAGATCTTCATTTGAAGTATAATGAAGCTGGACTTATGCTAAAGAAAGATGTTAATTTAGTGTTCTAGAATTGAGAAAGAACCAGGACTAAATGCATGATAATGTAAGATAGATTCTTGTTTAATTTTTGATGCATGAAAGACCATGATTTATGAGCTATTAATTGAATAATTTTGAGCTAGAATTGGAGTATAATTCAGACCTAAATGAGGAACCTAGATGATCATGTAATGAAGTAGGCATAAAGGTCTTGTAATTTGGAAAATTCAAGTGTTTGGTATATTACTAAGTTAGATAAAACCGTGGAGAATTAGGGGAAACAATGTAGTGCACGATCGTGACCTTCAGTACACAATCGTGGCCTAATTATTTAGGTTTTTTCACGATCGTGTTAAGCTTTTGTCACGAGCGTGGCATGGTCCCTCACGATCGTGGCCCATGTTCTGGAAAGTTAACTTCAATTTTTGTGTAATTGTTGAACCAACTAAGGATAATCCACTCTTATTTAGTGTATTTGGACTTGATTAAGGTTTGGAATGGACCTACAATGATGATGGATTAGGTGATTAAAGTGTTTGATATGTTTAGATTGATAATTGAGGTGTAACCCTAAGTGCAAATAAGACATATTTAAGTGATAATTTTTAAATGATCAAGACATGCGATTAAGAACACATACCCAGGAAATTCATTGAGCATACATTAAACATGGCACATATATATGTGCATGAATGAATATACATTTGTTTGATCACTTTAGTAATGTGTACAATGTATATGTATTTAGACGCTCAAGATAAACGTCAGCATCAAGACCTTGTTAGTCCTTCAAGGCAATAGTGTAATCTGGAGCGTACTGTGAGTTAATCTAGATGTTCTCACTAAAATTGATATATTTCTATTTAACTCCTAGTTTTTGAACTTATAATGATCTGATTGTGATAATTCCGGACTTTAATGGTCCGAGGAGTTTGATATTTGGGAATGTATTGGGAGTGTTCTGATTGTATATAAATTTGAAAGAAATGTTCTCAACAAAAGAGTTTAATGTTGGACTAAGGTCCAATGAATATGGAAATGACTGTATCTAAATGAATGAAATTTATTGCAAGTGTAAGATGTGATTTAATGGAATTCATTACATGATATGCATGATCAGATATTGGATCTTTGACCGGAGTAGCCACTCTGAAAAGAACTTAAAGTTCAGAAATGTGCAGGTAGAGCCACTGGCTCAGTTATTAATATGCCCGGTATCCACAATGAGTACGGGATAGTATCTGAAATGAGCCCGACATCCACAAGGGATATGGGAAAATAATAGATGCTTAGTCACAACAAAATAAAAACCAAAGTGGATTCATATATGCATATGAATTTGCAAATATATTTTCAAATGTATGATTGTGAACACATTTCTAATTGTGATGATTTTGTGATATGCCATATTACATTTGATACTATGATTGACTGAGATAGATGAATGAATTACTCCGAAAAGTTCATATGAAGTGTATGGTATTCATGATGAATCGTTGAAATGAGAAATATTATGCATTTGGTTCACTCACTGAGTTCGCAAAATTCATTAAAAAAATGTTGATTTTCATGTACGAGAAAGGAGACTTAGCTTATAAAACACTCTAGAAGAACATTTAGGAACTAAGAAATGGCTCAAAGGTCTGGTCAGCTGAAATCTGAGGAATATAAATTGTAATTATGCAGTGACTCATTTCATGCAGAACTTTGTGTAAAAAGAGTCGTAAACTATTAAATGTTTTCATGATGTAAATATTTGTTTAATGAAGTGTAATGCTACAGTGTAATTTTAGGCTAGTGAATGAAATGGGAAAAGTTGACCTTTTCAATGTTGTAAAGTGTATGATGCCATAATAAGTGACTGTTATTGCTCTAACATACCATTGTCATAAGGTGTGTTCCTGAATGTCCTCTGGATGTTCAGATATATGCCCTATGGTAGTGAGGTGTTACACTATCTCATAGTTTAGCCATAAATTTCAGTGCGTCAAAATTTTTGTAAGGACCTATCAATAGCTAGAAAATGATGGCACGGAGAATTTGGACCTTTAAAAAAAAAGCAAAATTTTCTAACTAATAATGTTGATAATGCTGGTCCTATAGAAAGAGTGCCACTAAAAATGATGGCACAACATTACTAGTTTAATAAATGTGCCACATCTTTCAAACGAACATGTCTTTCATGTCATCCAAAATTTTGACACTATGTCAAGATATTTCTTTGGACTCGTATTATGCAAACACAAGGATTTGATTGTCTGTATATTCCTACTCTGTTACTTACATAGCATCCACATTTTTAGTAATAAATAAAAAAGACAAACTTAAATATGTGGATATTATACATTAGTACAGGGTGGGAGCAAAAAAAGAAGAACATACTATCTCCTTCCCCAAAAGCATAAGGTTGTATCATCATAGTTTAGCCATAAATTTCAGTGCCTCAAAATTTCTGTTAGGACCTAACAATAGCTAGAAAATGATGGCACAGAGAATTTGGTCTCTTATTAGAAAAAAAAAACACATTTTTCAAACAAGTAATAATGATAATGGTAGTCCTATTGAAAGGACACTACTAAAAATAATGGCACAACATTACTAGTTTAATAAATGTGATTTTTTTTTAAGAGACCAAATCCTCCATTGGTAATTGAATTTTAAGTTGATATTCTGGAGGGGATCAAATCCAAAATGTGCTTTTTGGAGGGGACCAAATCCTCTGTAAAAGGCTTTTCAAGCCATCCCAAATTTTGGCAGTATGCCAATTATATGGGTAAAATTCTCATAAGGTTGGGCCGCAACTTTCAAATCAATACACATCTTTCAAACGAACACTTCTTCCAAGTCATCCAAAATTTTGACACTATGTCAAGATATTTCTTTTTACTTGTATTATGCCAACACAAGGATTTGATCGTCTGTCTATTCCTACTCTGCTACTTACATAGCATCCACACATTTAGTAATAAATAAATAAGACAAAGTTAAATATGTGGACACTATACATTAGTATAGTGTGGGAGCAGAAAAATAAGAACAGATTATCTGTTCCACCAAAAGCATAAGGTTGTATCATCATATTTTAGCCATAAATTTCAGTGCGTCAAAATTGCTGTAGGGACCTGACAATAGCTAGACACAAAGAATTTAGTCTCTTAACAAACAAAAAAGAACAATTTTCAAATTAGTAATAAAGATAATGGTTGTCATATGGAAAGGACGCTATTAAAAATAATGGCATAACATTACTAGTTTAATAAACGTGTTTTTTTAAGGGACCAAATCCTCTGTTGGTAATTGAATTTTGAGTTGATATTCTGGAGGGGACCAAATCCAAAATGTGCTTTTTGGAGGGGACCAAATCCTCTATAAAAGGCTTTTTAAGCCATCCCAAATTTTGGCAATATGCCAATTATATGGGTAAAATTCTCACCATGCTGGGCCGCGCCTTTCAAATCAATACACATCTTTCAAACAAACACTTCTTTCAAGTCATCCAAAATTTTGATACTATGTCAAGATATTTCTTTAGACTTGTATTATGCCAACACAAGGATTTGATTGTATGTCTATTCCTACTCTGCTACTTACATAGCATCCACACGTTTAGTAATAAATAAATAAGACAAAGTTAAATATGTGGATATTATACATTAGTACAGGGTGGGAGCAGAAAAAGAAGAAGAGACTATATCTTCCACCAAAAGCATAAGGCTGTATCATCATAGCTTAGCCATAAATTTCAGTGCATCTAAAATTTCTGTAGGGACCTAACAATAGCTAGAAAATGATGGCACAAAGAATTTGGTCCCTTAATATAAAAAAACACAATTTTCAAACTAATAATATTGATAATGGTGGTCCTATAGAAAGGATGCAACTAAAAATGATGGCATAACATTACTAGTTTAATAAACGTGCTTTTTTAGAAGGAACCAAATCCTCCGTTGGTAATTGAATTTTGAGTTGATATTATGGAGGGGAACAAATCCAAAATGTGCCTTTTGGAGGGTACTAAATCCTCTATAAAAGACTTTTCAATCCATCCCAAATTTTGGCAGTATGTCAATTATATGGGTAAAATTCTCACCAAGCTAGGCCGCGCCTTTCAAATCAATACACATCTTTCAAATGAACACTTCTTTCAAGTCATCCAAAATTTTGATACTATGTCAAGATATTTCTTTGGACTTGTATTATGCCAACACAAGGATTTGATCGTCTGTCTATTCCTACTTTGTTACTTACATAACATCCACACATTTAGTAATAAATAAATAAGACAAAGTTCAATATGTGGATATTATACATTAGTATAGGATGGGAGAAGAAAAAGAAGAACATACTATCTCCTTCCCCAAAAGCATAAGGTTGTATCATCATAGTTTAGCCATAAATTTCAGTGTGTCAAAATTTCTATTGGGACCTAACAATAGCTAGAAAATGATGGCACCTTAACAAAAAAAACACAATTTTCAAACTAATAATACTAATAATGGTGGTCCTATAGAAAGGATGCGACTAAAAATGATGGCATAACATTACTAGTTTAATCAACCTGCTTGTTTTGAAGGGACCAAATCCTCCTTTGGTAATTGAATTTTGAGTTGATGTTCTGAAGGGGACCAAATCCAAAATGTGCTTTTTAGAGGGGACCAAATACTCTGTAAAACACTTTTCAAGCAAATTTTGGCAGTATGCCAATTATATGGGTAAAATTCTCACTAGGCTGGGCTGCGTCTTTCAAACCGATAAACATCTTTCAAGTCATCCAAAATTTTGAAACTATGCCTAGATATTTCTTTGGACTCGTATTACGTAAACACAAGGATTTGATCATCTATCTATTCCTACTTTGTTACATATATAGCATCCTGACATTTAGTAATAAATAAATAAAACAAAGTTAAATATGTAGATATTATAAATTAGTATAGGTTGGGAGCTGAAAAAGAAGAGCAGACTATCTCTTCCCCAAAAAGCATAAGGTTGTATCATCATAATTTAGACATAAATTTCAGTGCGTCAAAATGTTTGTAGGGACCTGACAATAACTAGAAAGTGATGGTATAGAGAATTTGGTTCCTTAACAAAATAATACTGATAATGGTGGTCCTATAGAAAGGATGCGACTAAAAATGATGGCATAACATTACTTTTTTTGACATCCAAATAGTAGACTTTATTAAACATCCAAGCTTAAAGCATTCAGAATACAACTAGGTAAGGAACTATCAAATTCCACCTGATTTGTCAAAGAACGGGAAGCTCTCGCTAGCTCATGAGCTACACCATTAGTAGATCGACGAACAAAAGAGATGCATACAGCAATAATCTCTATTAAAAGAAACTTACAATCAAACACAATCGAACCGAAAGTAGAATCATCTGCGTAATTGGGATCATTAATAGCACCAACACAAAACTAGGCATCTTACTCCACAATCTCGTTAAACCATCCTAAACGTTTAATCCAACTGAGAGCTTCTCGAATGGCTAAAGCTTCTGCTACCTGTGTAACAGCCCAAACCACCCGCTTGCAGATATTGTCCGCTTTGAGCCTCGGCCTCTCGGGCTTCGCGCTCTCACGGTTTTGTTTTTCCGCAGGACTTCCCAGGAGGTCACCCATCCTGGTACTGCTCTTGTCCTAGCACATTTAACTTCGGAG
>JANQBM010441497.1:0-18147 GCA_025594535.1 Erythroxylum domingense
TACAATCTTAGTGTTCTAATTTTGCAAAGAATAGTAAACATGCCTAGTTCCTTACATTTAGGAGGTATTTTCTTTTTAAAAAGTGCATAAACAGTTTCACTCATCCTAATCGTTTCATTACCTTTTAGCTTTCGATTGTTTGTACATAATTCCTTGAGGAATGTTGCATAACTCGACATTTGCTTGATTGTATCTAATAGTGGAATATTCACCTCAACTTTTCGAAAGGTCTCCCAGATCTCCTTATCCTTATCCTCCTTATTTGACTTTACTAACCTACTAGGGAAAGGTGGAGGGTTATTTTTTACAAAAATTGAGAATTCAACACTTACCATTGAGCTAGAAGACATATCCCTTTCTTCCTCAAGGTCCTTCTTGATTTCTTTTTCACTAACCTCCTTTATGTAATCCTTTCATAATCATCAAGCTTCCTACCACTCCTCAATGTGATTGCACTAACATTCTTCACATTTGTATCAAGTTGTGATAATAGCTTTCCTCCTCTTTGGGCTTCAAAATAGTTGATAGCCACTGCCATCTGGCTTATTTGGTTCTCTAGATTTTGAATGCTAGACCTCTTCTCCTAAAAGTTAGATCTAGTGTCCTATTGAAATTGTTGAACATCCTGCTAGAATTATAAGGTATTAGTTTAAAGAGACTTAACTATTTCTTCTAACAACTTGCCTGAGGTAGAGGAGGCTTGTGGCATTGATTAGAATGGTTGTTCTCCTTGTGGCTTATTTGGGAAGTAGCTTTACTGCTTATTTCACCTATAACTCAGGTTGGAATGCTCTCTTTAATCTAGGTTATACGTCTAGGAATATTGGTTAGGAAAATTCCCTCCTACAGCATTTATATATTTCACGCTTCTCTCTTATAATGCTAGGCACCCATCAATCAGATGACTTGTATTTACACATATTCTGCATGGCTTTACCTATTCCTATCCAACTGTAAGTTTTCTAACAAAAGGTGTTAACTCATCTAAATGATGTTTAATTGATGAAATACTTACCTCGTTTATGCAATGAACATCATTACGAGTGCCAAATTCTTAGGTGTTTGCGGCCATACACTCAATTAGAATCTTGGCCTTTATGGGAGTCTTCTCACATAATGCCCCACTACTTACTTCATCGCCCAAACTCTATTCCATAAGTAACAATCCCTCATAGAAATATCAGATGAGTAGTTGCTCCGAAATGTTATGGTGAGGACAACTGCCATACAATTTGTTGAAATTTTCCCAATACTCGTAAAGGGACTATCTGTTGTATTGTATTTATGTCGTATATTTACTTTCTTATGTTGGCTATCTTTGAAGCAGGAAAGTAGTTTTCCAAATATAGGCTTTTTATTTTGATCACTTTGTTAATCCTCCAAGCAGGCAGATCAAAAAGTCAATCTTTTGCAACATCCTTCAATGAGAATGAGAAGGCCCTTAACATAATCTGCTTGTGTGTGACCCCTGGATGTTTCATACCTAGACAGAACATATCGAGCTCCTTAAGATGCTTATAAGTGTTCTTACTTACTAAACCATAAAAGTTGGGCAAAAGATGGATTAGGCCATATTTAAGCTCAAAAGTAACATTTTCAGCAAACGATGGAAAAGTTATGTATAAAGGCCTTTGAGTTAAATTTAGAGTAGCCAACTCTTTTAAAGTTCTTAAATTGGCCCTGGATTCCTTAAGTTCAATTCCTTGCTGTATTTTTTAAGTTGTTCTAGTTTCATTACGTAACCTTCATAGTGTCGTTTTGATCTTTGGATCAAATTGTATAGATTCTCTATGCAGAGATCTTGTTGCCATCATACATCGAAACTAAAAAATGTGTAAAGATTAAAAAATAACTTAAAAAGAAATCATAAACAAATATATAAACAAAACATCAACTAAAATCGAAAATAAAAATTGAAGCACCATACTTCTTGATAACTAAATTTATAGTAGCGGTGAGTAGGGATCGTATCCACAGGGAATATACATGTAGCTTTTATAATGAAAAGAATCAATGTTTAGGATATGAAGGGGGTTTGGTTGGTTTTTGAATAAAAAATAAAATTAAACTAATAAAAGAAAATCAAACTAAATAACATAAATGTGAGAAAATTGAGGAACAAATTTGGAATCTAATTCTTGGTTCAATTTCAACCTATTCACAGATAAGCATACTTCATTGTTTTGTTATTTTTACACACCTCTTAGAAACTATCAATCATCGATTAACAATAAGCTTTATTAAGCCCAGTTTTCCCTTATGTCTTATTTAATCAAAATAAGCTCTTCGACAAAACCTAGTTATCATACAACCTAGAATAAGCTCTCTAGATTCAATAGGATATTCACAATAAAAATTAGGAAAATAGATTAATCTAGGCAAAAACCACATTAGATCAGGTCATTTAACCTATTTTATGCTATTCCTAATGATCCATCACCATTAGTTTACCACAAATGAATTGAAAATACAACTATTAGGTATTGTATTCCATATCTAACAATGGGTTCATACATAAACAATATAATGAGAATGAGAATATTAATCATACATACATGAATACCTAAAACAATAAGCAAAGAATAACATAAACAATATCTAGAGAGAGAAAGAACAATAAGACATAATGAGAGATGCTTAAATGTGACCCTTAGCTTCGATTTCTCCTCCAAATCGAAAGAAGGAAGATTAGCCCTCTAGAGATTCAAAAGAAATGAGTGTTCTACGCCTTCTCTTCTTTAAAAAAACAATTTATGCCCCTCTTAGCCGCTCAAATGCTGCTTTATATGAAAAACTAGGGTTTTGAGAAGATGCATGATTGGGTGCCCGGCAGTGCATCCAACCATACAAACCAAGATTTTGAAATTATGTAAATCCATGCATCTTATACTACATGGTAAATGTTTTATTTTTGTTTCCCAATCCTTACCCTTAATCCATCTTCTTCTTATTCCACAAGGACAAATGAGTTTGAACATCAAAAGTATGGTTCAAAGAATGTGCTTTTAACTCACTTTAGCTATTGAACTTCCAAATTGTACATAAAAATCACATCTGAACCAAAATGAGTTTCTTAAGCATTGCATAGTATTAATCACTAAGTGTTATGGAATAAATGTAGAATAAATTAAGCACATATCAATGTTCTAGGAGTTCATGAGTAATTGTAATGAGTGACTATTGGATCTTAGAAGAAACATATCATCTAAAAATGAAAGATTAACTAGTTGGAGCTTCTTATATTTGTAATGATATGTAAAGCTGAAATCATGTCTTATATTATGTTTAATATGCCCTATAAAAATTTCGATGCACAAGGTGAACAATTATGGTGATAGAGGGTCACTTTTTCTTTCCTTTAATAATTTGTGTAGGTTTTCTATTCATTAAAATGCTAAAGGAGATTGTTGTGATACATTAATTTATCCAATTGTTGAAACTTATTAAAATCCAAAAGCTTCAAGGCTTTCAAGTATGAATTTCCATCATACTAAATTGAAAGCTCTATTAACATTAATTTTCAATGTACAACTCTTATTAGAAGATCTCATATTGTAGTTCCTGAATAACTCTTGTTCCATAAGAATTTTGTCTTCTATTGATTTGCCTTATAGGAAAGCTCCTGGGTTAGGATCGATGATCGTTCTGAGAGCTAATTTCAATCTTGAGGAATGTTAGAGTGTGTTTTCTTTGTGTTTTCTTAGATGATAATTATATGTTTAGGAATTGTATTTATGTTCTTGTTAGTGTTTTATGTGTTTTGTTTGATTGATTGTTGTTTAGGGCAATGATTAATAATTATATGTTTAAAGGGTGTTTGATGTGTTTGATAATGAGAGGAGATAGGAAAAATTAAAGAAAAGATGAAGCAAAAGTTGGAGAACAACATCTGTGCATAAAGCAACAAGAATTTGTGAGCTCTTTGGCATAATCATACATTCCATACACGATTGTGATAAAGAGATGGAGAAAGCCAGTGTATGATCATGCAAATTTTTTTTCCAATTTGCAAGTTTTTATACTTTTGTCGATTTAGATCAATTTTTGAAAAAACAAAATACATGGAACTAATAAGACTAGAAGGCTTAAAATTACAAAAGGAAGAGAAAAACACCAAAAAGATGGTTGGAAAACACCAAAGAGGAGATCAAAGATAGCACGTCTTGAAGAACACAAGTTGTAGAATTCCAGCTCAAGGCAAAGAAGAGAAAACATCCAGATTCAATTCTTTACTCTCTTTTTTATTTCCTTGTTGTTTTGAATGTTAATGATGATTTAATTGGGATATATAGTTACATCTATAGATTGTTTCTTTTTAGGAATTACTTTTGATTTATTTTTTAAAATTTACATTTTTAATCTAACCAAATATGTTTGTGATATTTGCTAGTTTATATTCAATTTGAACTGAGAGATTAGATTGGATCATTTGTGTTATGTTGCATAGTGACAGCTAGTATGCCAATAGACCTGTAAACATCTATTTAATACGAAATTCAGGAGAGATCTTAATTATCTATTAGTTGCCTTCATGTTTACTTTAAATCCAATTACATATTTAAGAAGAGTTTTGATAGGTTGAATGGTTACAATTCAATTTCTATCTATTTTAATTGGGATTACTTGATTAGATCTCAAAATAGTGTAATCATAATTATTGGATATCTATCTTCAAATAGTATTAAATCAATAAGGTAAAGTGAAAACAAATAAGGATATACGTATTTTAGTTTTCATAATTAATCAATCAACCAAATCTTTGCTTCTTATTTGATTATTTAATTATTAATTCTTTGTTTTTAGTTTAACTTTTAGTGATTTATCTTATTATTTACCTTAAGAAAATTTTACAAGATTTATCGAGTGATTACTATATTGCTAGTAGGATGATAATTTTTATTATATAAGATCTAATCTGCATACTTGTAGTAAAGAAAGTTTTTAATTTAAAACTTAAAAAAGTATTTGGGGTTTTTCTTCACAGATTGTTTTATAACATCTAGTGCAATTTGAGCTATCTTGATTTAAGGATTTGAACACTTTTCTTATGTGATTATAGGTGTATAATCACATAATCTATAAGGAGTTTAAGAAAACTAATAGACTCACAAGTTTCCCAAAAAAGAGAGGGAGATTTTAAAAGTGAGATGCCAAGAAGTAATAGAGGGAACAATGGTGGAGGAAAAAAATCAAGAGAACATCGAACAAACCTTATGGACTTCATAAGGCTAGGGTTTAACGCTAAGCAATAAGGAATAATGATACCACTTGTACAAACAAACACTTTTAAAATTAAATCAAAACTGCTAAGTATGCTGCACACTAATGTCGAATTTTATTGACTAACAATAAGGATCCTAATGCTCATTTGGCCAATTTTTAAGAGAATTATAACACATTTTGATACAATGGGTTATCGGAGGATGTAACCAATATAAGGCTCTTTCCATTCACATTTAAAGATCAAGCCAAGGCATGGTTGAATTCTCTTAGCCTAGAAAGCATCACAATATAAGAGCACTTGGTGCAAGCCTTTTTAGCTAAATATTTCCCCTTAACAAAGACCATAGGAAAATAAATGTGATAACCAATTTCTAGAAAAGCAAACAAAGTTATTGTATAAAGAATGCAAGAGATTCAAAGAGTTGTAAAGGAGAAGTTAATACTATAACTTGCCTAAAGAGTTCCTTTTTCCAACCTTCAACAATCGTGTGAATCTACCAATATGAGGCATCAATGATGTAATAGTTGGTGGTTCATTAATGAGAAAAATAGTTAATGCTGCATATGTTTTATTAGAAGAGATTGAAATCAACAGTTGTTTATGAACATCAAAGAGGAGTACACAATAACTAACCTTTAGAGATCAAAGTGAAGCGTTTACTGTGGATTCAATGACATCGTTACAGGCTGAAGCAGCAAACTTAACCAAACAATTGAATTTCTTGAAAGCCACTTCTTCTAGCTCACTTAAGGAAATTTAGCTCGAATGTGAATTATGTGGAAAAGAAAGTCATATCTCAGTTAATTGCTTCCTAGTGAAAAATTACATAGAGCAACTCATCTACATAGAAGTACAATATGTTTGGAGTTGTAATAATCCCTATTTGATCTTAAGGCCTAACAGGATCTCAATAAGATAGGCTCAATTTATTAGAATCAAAGATGGATAAGTTGATGGATATGTTGAATTCCAAATTAACGAGCTAAGATGGGAGCCAAAAGAGGATGAAAGCAAAGTTCGATCAAATTGTAAAGAATTATACATCTTTCATCTATAATTTGGAGGTTTAAGTGGGCCGAATAGCCTATCCATTCTCTACAATAAGTGTGGGAATTATCTTGAGCAACTGAAAGCCATCACACTTAAAAGTGGGAAATAGTTGAAAAAACCAACTCAGAAGAATGTTGAATCCCACCAAAGAAAAGACTAAGAGAACAGGATAAGAAAGAACATAAGAGAGAGGAAACTCCTTATGTCCCTCCTCCCATATATAAACCAAAGATTCCATCTCCACAGAGGTTGCTTTAGAATCAAATGGATGTCGAATTTACAGAGTTCGTGGAGAAGTAAAGAAGTTTTAAATCAATTTATCTTTTATGGAAACTTTGGAAAACATGCCCAAGTATGCTAAGTTCCTTAAGGATATGCTATCGAAGAAGCGAACTTGGAAGGATAATCAAACGGTCTCCTCGATTGAAAGTTGTAGCTTTCTAATTACCAACCATATGCCTTCAAATTGAAGGACCCAGGGAGTTTTACTATACCTTATTCCATTGGTAACTTATAATTTTCTAAATGATTATATGACTTAAGTGCAAGTATTAATCCTATGCCTTTGTCAATTTTTAGGAAATTAAAGATAGGAGATGTGAAGTTAACTTCTATGCTTAATTAATTGGCAGATCAATCTAGAAAGAAACCATTTGGAGTGGCAGAGGACATGATAACAAGGTGGATAATTTTATCATTCTACTGGGCTTTGTAGTGTTAGACTTTGAAGAGGATAGGAATTTTCCACTCATTAGTAGTAGTCCATTGATAAAGAAACTTATTCTTTATATTGGTGATGAGCAAGTTAAATTTAAGATAAATGAAATATTAAAGAATTCAAAGGAAAAAAAATCTTACATGAAGATTGATATAGTGGATGAGGGAATAAAAGAGTAAGAGGAGTGCATTAGAAAAGAAGTTAATGTTGGGAAGGTAGAAGATGAAGGAGAACTAGAAAAGGAAGAGTTGGATGATAAATTGAAGAAAGAGATCTTAGTGAGAATTGAAGCTCCTGTGCCACCCTCTGATAAGAAACCACCCACTCTCGAGTTAAAGACTTTACGTACACATCTTAGGTATACTTGCTAAATAAGGGTAACACTTTACCTATCATAATTTTAAACCAACTAGATGGGGAATAAGAAAAGAGAGTGATAAAGGCCATTAGGAATATGATGAGAGTAGTGAGATAAAATCATATTTTCATTTATTAGGAAGAATAAGAGAATACCACTTTCACATGTCCTTATGGAATATTTGTCTATTTATGGACGTCATTTGGGCTTTGTAATGCACCAATAACTTTTTAAAGGTGTATGATTTCTATTTTTGTAGATACCATTGAGGACATTATGGAAATATTTATGGATGATTTTTTTTATCTTTAGAGACTCTTTTGATTACTGTTTAACAAATTTGGATAGAGTTCTTCAAAGATGTGAAGATTAGCATTTAGGTATAAACTGGGATAAATGCCATTTTATGGTGCACGAGAGTATAGTTTTGTAATATGAGATATCATGCCACAGTATAGAAGTGGATAGAGCCAAAATGGAGGTCATTGAGAAGATTCCACCATCGATTAATATCAATTGCATTTATGTATTTTAAAGATATATAGGATTTTATCGCTGATTTATCAAAGACTTCTCTCTCATTACCAAACCTTTAACTACTTTATTACCCAAAGATGTGCAGTTTAATTTTGATGATAGTTGTTTATTTTCTTTTAATAGGTGAAAGGAGGCATTCAATTTCAACACCCATACTAACATCACCAAATTGGTCATTGACATTTGAGGTTATATGATATGTTAACGATCAAGTAGTAAGTTGTGTGTTAGGCCAATAGAAGAACAAAAGGTTGCATGTTATTTACTATACAAGTAAGACATTAGTGGGAGCCTAAATGAATTATATAACTATTGAGAAGGCATTGCTAATAATTATATTCACATGTGACAAGTTTCGGTCTTACAATTTGGGGATATGAAGTGATCATCTATACTAAACATGCAATGTTGAGATATCTTTTTCCAAGAAAGACACATAACTGAGACTTATCCGATGGGTGATACTTCTTTAAAAAAATTTCATTGAGATTAGAGACTAAAAAGGAGCAAAAATTTTGGTGGCTGATCATATATTACGTCTTAAAGAAGGGAAGGTATAATAAAGTAAAGATATCAATGAGCGATTCCCCAATAAATCCTTGATGATAATAAATTGCCTATTAATTCCATGGTATGCTAAAATAGCAAATTATGTTGCAAGGAATGTCCTTCCCTTTGATTTGTATTATCAACAAAGAAAAAGGTTCATGTATAAGTGCAATCACTATTTGTGGGATGAACCAATTCTATATAAAATTTGTGCTAATGTTTTAATTAGGAGATGTGTTACAGAGGAGGAGATGTTAGAAATACTAACACATTGTCATGATTCTGCTTATGCAGGCCCTTATAGAGTGAACAAAACCACAGCTTGAGTATTGAAATGTAGATTCTATTAGCCTAACCTATTCATCGATTCTTGTGAGTTTTTGATGCAATGTAAAATAAACCAAATAATAGGGAACAATTTGAACAGAGATAAGATGCCACTTTCTAACATCTTAGAGGTAGAAGTATTTGATGTATAAGGATTAGATTTCATGGGATCATTCCCATCCTTTAAGGGGAGCACATATATATTAGTAGGAGTAGATTATTTCTTAAGATGGGCTAAAGCAATAGCAAGTTCAACTAATGATGATAAAAAGGTTATTAAGTAGATTTGGATTACCAAAAGCAATAACAAGTGACAGAGGAGCCCATTTATCTAATAAATAATTTGAAGCTCTTTTAAAGAGATATGAAGTCTACCATCAAGTGGCCACGCCTTTTCATTCACAAATAATGGCCAAGTGAAGGTTGTTATCTAAGAGTTAAAGAGAATCTTGGAGAAGACAGTCAATGGTTCAAGGAAGGATTGTGTATTGAATCTTGTTGATGCTTTATTGGTATATCGAACTATTTTCAAGACTCCAATTAGTATAACATCATTTTAACTTGTTTATGTCAAAGCTTGTCACTTGCTTACAGAGTTGGAGAATAGGGCATATCTGGTGTCTAAGGCTTTGGATTTTGATTGGAAGATAACTAGTGAAAAGACACTCCTATAACTAAATGAGTAAGAAGAGTTAAGGATGAATGCTTATGAAAATGCTAAATTATCTAAGGATAAAGTTAAAAAAATGGTATGATTCTTATATCGAGAAAAAGGATTTCAAAGATAGAGATGAGGTTTTGTTATTCAAACACAAATTGAAATTGTTTTTTAGAAAGCTCCAGTCATATTAGAGTGATTATTTCAAAGAGACCCAAATATTTAAATATGGATCTTTAGAATTGAAGAATGATAAAAAAGGAAACATTGAAATTGAATGGTCATCTTTGTAAACCGTATTTTGAAGGAGGACATTCACATGAAAGGGAAGTAGTGTCTTTACTTTCTTTTAGTTTCGAATAATTGAACTAAAATGGCTAAGTTAGTGACATTAAAATTAGGATGTTATATTTTAGTTAGGTTTTTGGTAATTTCTTGCATGATAGTGCATGATTTTTTTATGATTTTTAGAGGAGGTTTGATTGATGAATTTTCATAGTTTGAAGTGTGTCCAATGGTTAGGGTAAATATCTAATAGGATGCATGCAAATGCATGATGGTGTAATATTGGAAGAGCAACTTTCTGGCATAATCGTGTATACGTTCATACTAGAATGTCATGCCCCCACAATGCCTATGCACGATCATACGGTGCCTATTTTAATCCCCTTTAAAAAACTAGACTATTTGTATCACTCTTCTTCCTTCCTCCTCTCATCTTTCTATCTCTAGTTGGCAGCTTTATTCTATATCCTCTTGATTTCTCTCAACTTTCACTCAAATTTTATATAGATTTCATAATTTTCTTCCATTTTAACATTGTTTACCTACTAGTGATTCCTACACTAAAGAAACATCTTTTGGGGTTTTGTTAGAAACTTTTACTACTCTCTCTCTTTCTTTTGCTTTATTTGGTCTTTTTATATTTATTTTATAGGATTGCCAATATAATGCTCTAAGAAACAACCTACATGTAGGTCTGAACCTAAGGACAATATCAGGTATCTAAAAGTGGTCCATACAATTTGGTAGCATACTTTGGAGCTCCTTTCTCGATCTGCTCCTAAAAAGAAGATGGGAAGTTTCAAAAGTTTCATTTCACTGCACCTAGATATTTTGATTTTTAACTTTTGGAAGGCTAAGGTTTGAAAGAAAATTTTGAATCTTTATGTGCAAGAATTTATTAAGACAAATTCATTTATAGTGATTATATTGCATATGAAGAATTAACTCTTAAATTCTACACTACATTAAGTTATGAGCCCAAAAATTTAACCTATGTAACTTGAATTATTTTATTATGAAGGACATATTTGGATTCCCTAAAACAAAAATTATCAACACATTTATGAAGAATTGGCTTAATAAAAAATGCATGGATTGAAAAATGTATTACAACTATCTCCTATAGCATTTTAGTCAATAGGGAGACTTTTAAACTTATCCAAGGTATGAGAGGCTTAAGGCAAGGGGATCCCTTACTTCCATACTTCTTCATTTAAAGCACAAAAGTTCTTACAATACCTATTGGCTTTGAATCAACTAGGAGAGGAGATTTAAGTTTCATTCTAAGAAAAAAGGATCAATCGATTCATTAATATATTACTTATCCTTTACAGATGATCTTGTCATTTTCTTAGGTGTTGATGTAAGCTTAATTAATCCTCTAATGTCTACAACATACACTTTTAAAGAGCTCTAATGTCTTACTATGAACAAATAAAAGAATTAGTGCTTATTTCGTTTAGATCTTTACATCTTTCCAATTAGCACTCTATTTTAATAAGTTTAAAGATTAAGAAGCCTCTCTTAACTTACTTGGGCATTTTTATATCCTCCAAAGATCTACTTATAATCAATTTCATCTATTGATTAAAAGAATTTAGAGGAGAATCACCAATTAGAGAAACAAAAGCTTATCATTAACAAGAAGAATCCAACTCATCAATTTAATTCTTAATATCCTCTATGTATATTGGTCTTCTTATATTATTTTTCCAAAAAGTATAGTTAAAATATTATAGTATATTATAAGGATATTTCAATAGGTTGGAGATATTTTTACAAGATCATCACCTAAAGTTAAATAGAGAATATTGTTTCTACTAAAGAAAGAAGGTGTTTAGATATAATTCCCATTAGACTCACCAACAAACTGCTAATGATTAAAATAATTTAAAGGATTTTCATGGACAAGTAAGTCCCTTAGGTGAGACAGATCCATGCACATTACTTAAGAAATGCAAATTTTTGGTTTAACCTAAATTTAACCATTCTTATACAATATTATGTATTCTCAAGCTTAGGGAGAAAGTAAGGTTGGAATTCAAGTATAAAATGGTGCTTTTACATGG
The DNA here is from genome assembly GCA_025594535.1 of Erythroxylum domingense. Classification (NCBI taxonomy): domain Eukaryota; kingdom Viridiplantae; phylum Streptophyta; class Magnoliopsida; order Malpighiales; family Erythroxylaceae; genus Erythroxylum; species Erythroxylum domingense. The sequence continues at coordinate 11,776 of JANQBM010441497.1, forward strand.
TTTTCGCATAATAATTAGACCAAATTTATACCTTTAAGTAGAATAATATAGCTTACACCTCTCAGGATCACCATACTAGATTATGCTTTAATGAAAGATGTTCTAAGAAAAAATAAAAGCTTATTCAATCAAGTGGAAATGATAATGGTAGTCATTTAATTGGCTTGAATCTCAAATATAATAGAGAGGATTCAATTCAATGATGCAGATATCCCTTTAGATTATCTAAAATGGCTCTTGCAAATTATTGTTAAGATCTAAAGGTGGATTGGCACAAGACCGTATGATTTAAAGCAAGTAAGTCCTATAGTATCTTTTATCATATATCTTGCTATAAGGGAGAGGCTAAGCATGATAAATACGCTTAGAGGAATACAATACTTTCCCAATTCTTATATATTATGTAAATAAGAATTTTAATATAATAAGTACCTCTTCTTTAATTATAGTTTCTTCTCATATAGTTGGGAAATGATTCAACTATTACAAAACTTAGGTTTTCCTCTAACAAACTAATAAGATCTAATTAGTTGGATGTGTCAAAGACATAATATAAGTGGAAGAGGCCTATTGTTTATAAAATTTCCTTTCGTAATATAGATATGCCTTGTGGAAAGAAAGAAATAAGAGGATCTTTCTTAATAAGATAGTACAAAAGCAATGGTTCTTAGAAGAACTAATAAGAATGATCATCAAGTAGTTGGTAGCTCATCAAATCCATCTCAATTGCAATGAAAGCATTCATGTTAAATAAGGAATTGCCTATACTAATTCCACACTTTGCCGTAAAACTAGTGAATAACCTTGTAAATAGTTAAGAATTCTCCCAATCCTATACAAGTCTGCTAAATCTGATTCATTATAATTTTGATAGGAGCAGATATCATTATTACTAATGGTTCCATATCTATTTGAGTAGTTTAACTTTTCCTATAAACATGAACAACTATAACATTAAGCTAAAAGTCATAGTAAGAATATATGTACAAATTGGAAATTTCCTTGCAATGAATATCAAAGGAATGGAGAGCAAAGGATATGCAAATGTTATAGAACATACTTAATTGTAGAACGTTGTAGTTCTCCCTTATGCTAACTATCTCTCAAATTCAATATACTAAGTGTTGTATTAGGGTAAATAGCTTAAATTTCAGGTTTCCTTGGCTAAATGTTATTATCAATATATATTCAGGTAGCATAAGTATTCTTTGATAGATGAGTTAGAGACTTTTCTCCTCTATTATATCTCTTTTAAGAGTTATCTTTTATTCAATACACTTTATTTTCTCAAAAAAATAAGAATTTTTTCTAGAATCTTAAAGATTAGATTTTTTTAAAGTTACTTAAACCATATGAGAGTTTCATATCCTTTACCCTAAATTCTAAGATAAGTAGTTAGATACTAATAGTGGCTTTACAAAATATAATGACAAATATGTGATAAATTTTAGTTAGGTAATCATCTTTAGAGAATAAATTCCCCATATGTTTATTGAACTCTTGATTCATTTAATTAATTTTATTAATTATCATAAACATATCCAATTTCTATAAAAATAATAATATGATATTATATTTATATTGATAATTAATTTCACAAAAGTTAACTTTGTGTTTAAAGTTTTTTTATAAAGAAAAATAAAATAATAGAGTTAATAAAATTTTCTTTTTCTATCTTAGTTTTGTTTCTTACAAGCCATAAAAATTAGTAAAGACAATTAGATTGATATTTAAATATGTTTGTCTTAAAAAAGAAAAGACAATGAACTAGTTATTTTTTATTTAAAATGTTCATATAAATTATATCATAATAAGAATGTGACATTTGAATTTTTGACCATTTATGTTTACGGTAGAGTATATTTTAAATCAAGAAATTTTCTCAATTTTGAAACATTAGTCATAACTATAAGTTATATCAATCAAATGCCTAAATTTTCAATTTTCTGTAGATATAGTATGTCATTTACTAGTTAAAATTGTTAATGTGGAGCATCACATAATCAGACCTTGTTATATGTTAGGATACACGTGGATTATAATTAATTAAAAATAAATAAATTTAGTTTAGTTAATATCTTTATCCTTCTTTTCATTGCTTAATCTTATCCTCATTTATCACCCTAAAACCCTCCCATTACTCTTCATGTTTTCTACCTATAAAAACCTAAATTTGCATCATTTTTGTTAATATTACCCAACAATAAAACTACAAGGCCTAGCTATCACAGCACCTCAAGTCCCAATTAGTAAAAATTATAATCATTATATTTGGTAATTTTGGTAGTTCCTAGCTAAGTCTTTTCTATGTCAAGGTTATATTTTTCTTGTTTATTCTTAAACCAATTACATAGAAGTAGCAAAGATACTAGGGGCCATATTCTACATGAACCATATGACCTTATTGGGAGTTGAATATAAATGGTTATCCTTTGAACTTTGATTTTTTATATTGAAAAGGTTCTCATGTCTTTTTTATTTTAGAGAGATGAATACTCCTTTTGTTGATGTGTTATCTATGAAAGAGTATCCTAATAATGATTTAGTAAAACATTTGCCTAATGAGTTATATTATAGGTTTTTTTATTTAATAATAATGCTCTTGAGTAATTAGAGAGGTTAGATATGGTGATTGAGATGGTTAAGGATTTTTTAGTAAGTTATATATGTATCGTTAGAAGCAATTGTTTGGGAATATCGATGAAGTTAAGGTTTTAAATATGGATAAACAGAAGCTACAAAGGTAGTTTAGCAATGGTAAAGCTAATGTGTAATGGAATAAGTATGGAGTATAGAATGACTAGTATGAGAGTAGTGACTTTTAGTATGAGAGTTAGTGACTTTTCTTTAACCATTTAAAGATTTTACAATGACTTCCTTGTTGTTTTAGATCCTCATCTTCTATTCATTATCTAGTAGTCTACTTACTTCCTTTGCTCAGGACTCTTGTTTCATCCTTCTTCATCACTTTCCACTTCTAAGTTATCTATGCAATCTTCCTCCTGCTACTTACGTTCTTGCTTTCTTTTACACTATGCGTAACTCTAAGACTCTAGTCAAGGGATCTTCTGATACAACTGATGATTTTACTAATGCTTCTCGTTTTTTCTTTAATGGTAGATGACACGTGAAACTAGGAAAATCTCCCCCTCACACAATATAAAGAAATTTAGGCAATTTTATAGCCCCCTAAAGACATTCTACTAGTAAGTGCTCTTAAATGGAATTCCAGTTTAGTGAGTTTTTCCTTTAATAAAGATAACATACATTTTGAATAATTTTTGCATGGGCCAAGCTTCATCGGTAGAAAATAGGGCTGGTTAAAATATTTATCAATCATCAAGGACTCTTCATTTTCACTTTTAGCTTGATAAAAGAAGCTCATAAGGTCTTTGAAGATGGACCTTGTCAGATTAAAGATAAATCTATCTTTTTATATAATTGGTCTCTTAGATTGAAGTTGGATCATATAAGGCTTAATCATGTTCTAGTATGGATTAATATTCATAATTTCCCCTTGAATATTGTTCCACAATAGGTTTGATCTATTTAGTAAGTTATATAGGCCAACCCCTATGTATAGATGAGTACATTACCTCTTTAAAGAGAATAAATTTTGCCAGGCTATGCGTTCAAGTGGAAAATTCTCAAAATTTTCTTGATGTTATCTTCTTAATGCATTTGAATGATTAAGAGGAGCTGGTGGACTTTGTTTATATCTCATACCATTCAAATTCGACCTCTAATATTGTAGGAAAATAATAATAATGGACTAGTAAAGTTTTCTTGAAAGGGTATTATAACAAAATTAAAAGGCTTAGACCCTTAAAATTCTACCTTAATCTATGAGATAATAAGGAATAAGCATGCTAAATCTCATGATTGCATTGTTAATGAGGCAAACCAGACCTCTATTTCTTTTGCTATAATTTAGTAATAAGGAGAATTCTCCTATTATCTCTATTGACCCTCAAGTAGCTATTCAATAAGTTATGTCATGTGGTGAAAACGCTAATCTAATGCATTTGGATAAAGAGATCAATTATGATTGAATACTTATGGCTTCTAGTTTTACAACTTCATATCCAAGCTCTATAGGTTTTTAAAAAATGTTTGATGTGGATACTCATAATATCGAGAAGTGCTATCTGGTGTAGGTAACTCAAAATGCTTCATTCCTACTACTAAAAGGCGATTCGGAATGAAGACTAAGGAGAAGGGCATCAAGGGAGATTGCTCTTCCTTTAACCCTTCTATAGCTTGTAATATGAGGGGGATTAATAACTCAATAAGTAATAACTTATTGTTAATTATGTTTTCTTAATTAAACCAATGATTTTTGGACTTTTGGTAATCTTAAGGAATCAGTTTGCAAGGAAAATTTTTTCATTAAGAAAAAAACTCGAATTTTATCTCTAATCATTGGTTTCATCATAAGGGGAAAACAATAATGTTATTTAATCTTTTATTAATGGATAGCCTATTCTTTTGACCATTAATTTTAGATGGAGCAATTACAAAACATGTTTCTCTTTCATTTATACTTCCAAGTTTTAATTTTAGAGATCTAGCCTATAAAATATTCTACTTATGAGAGGATCTAACATATTAATCCTTTGGATCCTAATTGCAAATTTCAATTGTAGTCTCTCATGAGTTAATTTCAATTGTAGCCCTTTAGATCTCAAGGTGAGAATTGCATTATTGATGTTAAACGTAGATGTCTGGATATTGATGCCACTAGGATCAAGCTTTTTGAAATACAAAGTCAACTTCCTCTTAACCCTACCAACTTAACCTTAGATTAGGAGGAGAAAATGGCTCTTTACAATCATATTAAAGCTTTAGATGTTAGAAGCTCCATCGTAAAACAAAAGGCTACAATTTACTGTTTAAAGGAAAGAAATAGGGACTCTTTATTCTTCTTTAAATCCAAACTTGAATAAGATATCTTGTCTTTATAGTAAGAAAGGACATAAGATAAATGGGCCAAAGGAGTTAAAGGGACTGGCATTTAATTATTTTAAAAAGTTCTTGATGCTCCTACTTCTTATATTGCTTCTTCTTGTCACTTAAAGATTTTATCTAAAAATCCATCTTTTATAATCAGGTAATAAAGTTAATTAAGGAAGCTAAAATACCTAATTTTGAAGTTCTTGTGTTTATTTTCAATCATAATAAGGCCCCTGGATTAGATGGATTGACTACTTACTTCTCTAAAAGTATTTTGGAATCACATTAAACATCAAGTTTTCCAAGTAGTTTAGGAATTCTTTAGGTTAGTTAAACTTTTCAAACAATTTAATATTTGCTATATTTTCCTTGTTTCTAAATCCCCTAGCCTAAGTTTATTTAAGGATTTTATACGTATCTCATGTTGCAATACTTTTTACATAATATCTCAAAGATCATTACTTCTAAACTCAATGTTGTAATGGATTCCTTGATTTATAAATCTCAAATAGCTTTCACTAAAGGTAGAAGCATTAGGGATAACATTTTTTTGGCTCCAGAATTGTTCAAAGGCTACAAAAGTAAGAGTTCAAGCAATGTTGTTCTATGAAAATTGACTTATTCAAAGATTTTGATACTATAAATTGGAGCTTCATTACATAAGCCTTTAAAGTACTTGGTTTTCCCTATGTTTTTATTGGCTAAATTTAGTAATGTATCTTTATCATTAGTTTTATCATTTTGATCAATCATGAGCTTACTTTTATGTTTAAAAGTGGTATAGGAATCAAACAAGGTGACCCTATTTCACCTTATTTATTTGCAATATTCATTGAAGTGTTCTTAAAGCTTGCTAATTTCAATATAAGGAGGGAGTTGGGCTTTAAATTTCATCATAAGTGTTGCTGTTGGACCCCGATTCTTTTCTTACTAATAAGCATGTGCTCAGTTTATTTTTGAGGTTTAACTCGATTATTTTGTTGTGGTTAGGAGTTAATTAGAAGGTCTTTGGGTGTAGAATTTTTTTTTTAGAATGATGGATTGAAAGGAGAAATTAAGAATAAGTTAGAAATTTTCTAATGGTGTTAGTTAGATTAAAAGAACAAGATTTTATGAGGACATTTTAGGAAGAGCACTTATGTTCTTAAAAGTTAAGTCTTATAAGGAAGGGCAATTGGGTCTTTTTAGTTGCTTGTAGAAAGAAGAAATAAAGAAGGCTAAGGAGTTGTCGTGATTGTTTGAAGAAGAATAACAATTTACAAAGAAAGGAAAAAAGTGAGTTTCGATGAAGAAGAAAAATAGAAGAAACGATTAGGGTTTTACCTTGCATTGCTTTGGAAAAGTGTTTGGAGAGTTTATCAAGAAGGAAAAAGGGAAAGAGGAAGGTTAAATCTTCCATTAGAGGCAAGAAGCAAAATT
>JANQBM010441599.1:0-18142 GCA_025594535.1 Erythroxylum domingense
ATTCTTTTGTTTCTAACATTATTATTATTTGATTGTCATCAAAATTAGTTATCGTAAAGTCCTCTTGACTTAACATACAACTTTGAAACAGATGCCCCCTTCAAATCTCGTGGCCCGGATGGTTTTCAGGTGGGCTTCTATAAGACTAATTGGCCCATTATAAGGAATTTTTTAGTTTCTTTTATCTAAGATGCGTTTACAAGGGGGAGTTTTGATGATACTCTAAGTTATGTATTGGTTTGCCTTATCCCTAAAGTTGAGCATCCAGAAACGACGACTCAGTTTTGTCCAATTTCTCTCTATAATGTCTCATTAAAGCTTATGTCCAAGATCATTGTGAATCACCTCCGGCCTTGGTTCCAACAGGTTATAGTGCCTACTTAAAGTAGTTTTATTCCGGGCAGAGGTACTTTAGATAATATTATTTTTGTTCAAGGGACTATTCAATCTTTCTCTCAAAAGAAAGGGAAAGGGGTGGTTTGATGATGAAGATTGATTTGGAAAAGGCTTATGATCATATTAATTGGGAGTTTTTGAGATGGGTTCTTCACGATGCGGGGTTTCCTTCTACCATTGTGTCTTTTATCATGTTCTGCATCACTTCTACAGAGATGAATTTTCTTTGGAATAGGGAAGTCACTAATTACTTTAAACCGTCTAGGGGTCTCCGTCAAGGTGACCTATTGTCTTCTTATCTTTTTGTTTTATGTCTGAATAAACGTTCTTGCTTGATTGAACAAGAAGTAGTGGTAGGTAACTAAAATTCTATCAAATTGTCAAGGGGTGGGCTTGTTATTTCCCATGTGCTATTTGCAGGCGATTTTATCTTGATGGGCGAAGCTTCAATTAAACAAAGCAAAATCATGTTCATATGTTTATATACTTTTTGTGCTTTTTTAGGTGAAAAGGTTAATGTTGCTAAATGTAGATTTTATGTTTCATTGAACACTACAAAGACAATAGTAGACGACATTCAAAGGAGTACAGGTATTGCTCCATGTGTTGATTTTGGATTGTATCTTGGTGCTCCCCTTCATACGCAACGTGTTTCTCAAAGAACCTATAACCATATTCTAACAAAGATCAAGAAGAAATTGACTGCTTGGAAGGCTAATCAACTCTCGCTTGCTGTTCAAGCCATTATTGTGTAATCTATCACTAGTACCATGGTTACATACACTATACAAACCACACAACTTCCCATCGCTGTATCCATAGAAATTGACTCTTTAAATCGAAAATTTCTTTGGGGTTCAACAGATAACAAGCAGAAAGTGTCGTTACCTAAGTGGGATATGATGTGTTGTCCGTGTAAGGAAGGTGGCTTAGGTTTTGAAAAATTGCAGATATGAACTTGGCTTTGTTAGTAGGGATGACAATTTTGGCCCGACCTGCATTGTTGTCCAAAATGACGTTGTTTTGAAATTTTTTAATTAAAAAAATGTAGACGGGCCTTAGGTAGGCCCATCCTAGCCCACGGCCCTCCTTGACCCTCAGCGCAGGCCCGGGCCTGCCCATTGCCATACTTATTTGTTAGCTAAGCTTGGTTGGAAACTTGAGGCAAATGCTAGTGGTTTATGGGCTCGTGTTTTAAAGGCTAAAATTTTTTGGACTCCACCTTTTTGCAATTGACAATTAAATCTATTGCTTCTCATACCTGGAGGAGCATTTGTGCTAGCAAGAATATTATCAAACATGACTGTTCCAAGTTGGTTGGGTATGGTAATTGATAGTTACATTTTGCATGTTGTTTTAGGGTGTAATATGGTAAAGTATTTAGTGTTAAATTGAGAGTTAAGTGTGTCTTTATGTGTTAATTATGTTAGTTTGTATGTTTATGTGTCTTTGATGGGTTAGTATGAATCTTTGAGCTTAATTGTTATATTTTTGAGGTACTTTGATGTGTGTACTAGTATTGCGAGGTAAACGGGGAAGAACGATGAATATTTGAAGAGTTTCAGGCTAAAAGACATAAGCCATAATCGTGCACAGTGGCCACGATCGTGACAAAAGAGGAAGAGCCAGCAGCAGCCAGGCCACGATCGTGCACTGGGGGCCATGATCATGACAGAGAGCATCAAGTCAAGCCACGATCGTGCACTTCAGACCATAATCATGACAGAAAAGTTAAAGTGTTGGCCACGATTATGGCAGGTAGGGCCACGATTGTGCCCTGCGTCGGGCTGATACGAAAACTTAAAATTTGAGTGATTTTTTGGACCGTTTCAACCCTGAGTTTGACTTAGGGCTTCCACAAAATAAATAGAACATGATGTGATAGCCGCCAACAGACATTAAAGAGTCGAGAGAGCTGCATAAAAGAGAGATTCCACCAAAAATTCGAGAGAGACCTAGATAGAGATCAGGCGATCAAAGAAGGAGATGAAGGAAGAGAGGCACGGAGACACGTTTGACATGACGTATTTCCCGAAATAGGCGGTTTCTCACAGTTGTGACCTTCGAGATCCATTCCGATAGTATTTTCTAGTTTTTATTTCGATTTCATTGATATATGAGATATGGAGATTGATTAGAAATATTATTTTTGAGTGTTGATTTTTTTGTCTAAACTCACCTTCGAATTTCTTGAGATTAATAAAATTTATTTGATTGTGTTATTATTTGATGTAATTGTGATTCAATTTGATTCTTCATAACTTGGCAATAAACTGAGAGGGTGAATCGGTGAAAATCATCGATTTAGGTTAATGAGAGCTAGGTAAATCGATAGGTTAAGAATTGAATCAAACCGGTAGTGTCGTGTAACGAGAGATCGAGCATAAATTCTCGGTAGGTTAATAGACAACGTTAGATCCAATTTAGGTTTTGGACAAATTGCAGATCGGGAGACCGCAATTTTCATAATTTGAATTAGGGATTATTAATTAGGATTAAGAATTATAACTAGAGAGAGAGTAATTCACCCTAGGATCGTCTAAGCCCCTTAAATCGGAAATTACATAATTGGGTAGATGTTCTTTAATTTCGAATAAATTCCCCCTTTCTCTCATTTGGTCACTTTTAGGTTGAAATTCGGATTATTTGTATGAGTTGGCTTTTGTTCATTCTTTTGGTGCTTTAATTTCTCATATTTGATTCTTGATTAATTTTAATTTCTGCAATAGTTGTTTAATTAGGTATTGCGAACTTAGCTGCCATTTGATTTTAGGATTAGTTCTTTTCCTCGTGGGATCGACACCATAGGTATTACACGAACGACTCGTGCGTTTGCAAAATTTACCGAGGTTATAAATAGTAAAACTTAGTGCGTGTAACCTCATGCGAACAAGTTTTTGGCACCGTTGCTGGGGAAGACAATTTAGTTCTTTAGTTTAAATCTTGTCCACTAAATTTTGTTTTTATAAAAAAAATTTGGAGCGTAAAGTAAAGACACATCGAGATATCTTAGAATTGGATATCTGAAGAGTTGAATGGTGAACAATGATGGAAGATAGATATTATAGGGAGCAAGGAAATTTTGAGAATTACAATGAGTCGCAGTATGGTTAGAGAAATAACTCCCCTTTTTAGACCATGTACACTTCGGGTGGCAGAACTACCCAGATTTCTATTGGTCCAACAATGCAAGTACTCACATGGGACACCAAGATCTATTTGAATTTCAACATGACGAATCCAGTTTATAGGATTCTAAATTGGACAAGATCTTGGATAAGCTCACAGACATGGAAGAAGGGTAGAATAGACTAGAAGAGCAAATTGATTAAGTGAAGGAAAATCATGCCGCTTCTATTCATAACTTGGGGATTCAAGTAAGACAACTTTCCTGTGAATTTTGTAAGAAAAGTGTGGAAGTCGTTTTGAGAAAAATGGAATTACAAAAACTAGAGCAATACGAGGCTATTACACTTAGGAATGGGGTAGAGCTATAAGAACCAGAGGAAGACTATACCGAAACCCAATTCGTTGGCAATCAAAAGACTATGGAAGTGTACTAGGAAAAGAATTCCAACCCTCTCCATTATTCACCAGTCCTGGATATACCGCATGTGAAAATAAAAAAATTCTTGGATAAATGTCCATGCAAAGAACCCTATCCTTTGGATTGATCATGATGAAGAGACATTCCACATGAATGATGTATTTAAGAATCTGAAAGTTAGTAGCTCATTCAGGATAGTTGAGGTGTTTGAATCTTATGATGAACAAGAGGACGATGAACAGACGACAACATACATAGAGTTTGAAGAGGCGATAAAGGTCTTTGTTCATGAAATGGAAGAAGCAAAGGAGATGAATGTGATGAAGGAAGAAGGAGAGCAATTTACCTTCGTATAGGACAAACTGTTAGATTTGATGGAAGATTTAGGGAGTTTTGTTATTCCCTATTTTATTGACAGTCTGTTAGTGAAAAGGACATTACTGAAATTAATTAGTTTTTTATAATTTTATCAATATTGTCCTTTTGATAATCTTGCAATTTGTAGCTTACTCACAGGCTACAAAATTGATGTTGAACGAAAAGGGTGGAAGCAAGCTAATCATAATTAATCCTGACTGGGTTTTAAAGGATGAAGGTCAAGCTAATGACCATAAATTAGCACGTTTAGTAGTATGTTTAAATTGTTGTGTAGTTAGGTTTGTTTTAAATTCTTAAATAAGTCGTGAATAATTTGGAATGGTTTAGAGTGCTACTTCTTTTGTTCTCTTAACTCACTTATAAGATAGGGAAACATTTGTGATGTCAAGCTGATTTGGCGTCAACATTATAGCCATCTCCACCTCTTTTACCATAAACGATTTCATGTTCTAACCCTTTTCGTTTCATTTTGTGTTACCATTTTCTTCTTATGTTTTTCGTATATTGAGTTTATTTCCCCTGGGTGTGTGCTCTCTTCTCAGATTGAGGACAATGTGTTGTTCAAATGTGGGGAGGGATTCTGTGTTTTTCTTTTGTATGTGAATTTTGCATACTGTATGATAGTAGTAGGTTACATTGTGTGAAGTGTGTGAATATGTCAATGGCTTAGATTGAGTGAATTTTTTTTTGCACACTGTATGATAGTGGCAGGTTACATTGTGTGAAGTGTGTGAATATATCAATGTCTTAGATTGAGTGATTTTTTTTACTTTTGGACATAGTCTATTAGGTTGTGAACAATCATTAGCTTCCAAAATTAGTGAATTAGGGGGCCTTTGGATAAATATACAGCCTAATTAGGACTTAATGTAAATTTTGCACCCTCTAGGTTATCACATTCATTCATAATTGAGGCCTTTTAGCTAAGTAGCTTAACGAGTATTTTTTTCATGGAAACGAACAGTTTAAAGCAACAAGTTAGGAAAAAAAGTATTTAATAATTGTTCAGTAATCACTATTTCGTTGGCCTTCGATTATGAATAGAGCTAGTAGTTAGTTAAAAACATGATGTAGTTGAGTAACCAGTTCGACACGCATCACAAATGTGTGTCTTCGCGTGAAAAGACTTTAATGACGTTTCAAACAAGTTGTTTAATAAATGACTTAGTTGAGTAGCCAGATTGACATTCATCACAAATGTTTGCCTCCAAGTAAAAGACTAAGTCTCGGTTTAAATAAAAATTTAAAAAAAGAGAAAGAAAGAAAAGTGTTTTAAAGAAACACCTACCGGACTTGTAATAAGCTTGAATTTTCATGAAATTATCCTAAGGAACAGTTACAAAGTCCGAGGGACCGAATATTTATTAATGTGTGTATTCAATTGAAAAGGGTAACTAAGTAACACTTAGGTCTCGATTTAGTTGTATATTTAGTTCAAAGCCCCTAGACACATATTTTTTTTGTTAATGATTTGCCATAATTCGAATGATTGTGTCCAAGATTAAAGTTATTTCATGAAGTCAGAGCCATTGTCTCATTATTGCATTATCTGTTATGTGTTTTTATGTGTTTTGTTGTTTTGTTTACTTGAGGACAAGCAATCGTTTAAGTGTGGGGATGTTGATAGTTGCATTTTGCGTAATATTTTAGGGTGTAATCTGGTAAGTATTTAGCGTTAAATTGAGAGTTAAGTGTGTGTTTATGTGTTAATTATGTTATTTTGTATGTTTGTGTCTTTTATGGGTTAGTATCAATCTTTGAGCTTAATTGTTATATTTTTGAGATACCTTGATATGTGTGCTAGTGTTGCAGGGTAAACAAGGAAGAACGATGAAGATTTAAAGAGTTTCAGGCTAAAAGACATAGGCCATGATTGTGCACAGTGGCCACGATCTTGACAGAAGAGGAAGAGTCATTAGTAGCCAGGTCACGATCGTGCACCAGGGGCCACGATCATGACAGAGAGCATCAAGTCAGGCCACGATCGTGCACTTCAGGCCATCATCGTGACAGAAAGGTTAAAGTGCCGGCCACGATTGTGGGGGCTGACACAAAAACTTAAATTATGAATGAATTTTTTGGATCGTTTCAACCCCAAGTTTGACCTATGGCTTTCATAGAATAAATAGAACATGATGTGATAGCTGCCAACGAACATTAGAGAGCCGAAAGAGCTGCACACAAGAGATATTCTGCTAAAAATATGAGAGAGACCTAGATAGAGATCAAGTGATCGAGGAAGGAGATGAAGGAAGAGGGCGCGGAGACAAGCTGGATGCGACATACTTCCCAAAACAGGTGGTTTCAATTTTTTATGATTTAAGAAACAAAAACTATAAATGAAATTAAATGAATTGAGAAATTTTAGTTAATTAAAGAACTGGAATGATCCTAAAATATTTCTATTCTTTAAAAGAAAATGAACTACATGCCTTATAAGACTTTTAATTCAAGATAGATTATAAATTAAAAACGATTGCATTGCTAAATTTAATTAGGGAATTAGATAATTGAATTTTGAAGCTAATACTTTAAAAATTGACGTCCTTATTGAAATGTAAACAAAGTTATATTTTTCTATTAAAGAATTAGTCATTGAGCTTCAAAATAAATAACAAGAATATGAATATAAGCTTTGAATGTGAAATTGAATTGGATTTTCAAGCTTAACTAAAAAATGAGATGGAATTAGGAGGTTTTTTACTAGGTAGTATCTACGTATTTGATTTAATGGAAAAGGATTTTAAGACTTTTAGCATACTTAAGCATTAGACTTGAACTAAAAGGTTTTGATTTAGGTTGTAACAACAACTAAGGGGAGAATAGTCTTAAATTTCTACCCTGCAGATTGTAACTGGTTCTCATTTGCCTCAGCCTTCCCTTCCACCTACCTTTCTTAATCCTTCCATTTCTTTGGGTAACTTGAAACCATAAGAAAACAAGCCTACTCCTAACTAGAATAGAATCTTGAAATAAGTGGTAGGAGACCAATCTAATCTTACCCTGCATTATTGTCCCCTAAAGGAGCAAGAAGGGAGATCCATACTTGATTTATATACTAAGGTTCTCAAAGCTAAAGCATGTAGCTGGGATGCCACCCTTGTTAGATTTTTTATGGAGTAAAGGTCTCATTTTGTAGTTATACATAGGATGGTAATAATTTAATTGAAAAAGGAGAGGTTTATCGTCTAAGGTGCTTCTCTATGGGGATAACCTCATCCTCTTCATCTTTCATTATAAGTTGAAGCACTCAAAATTGTTGAAAAGGGTTTGGGGCATATAGCTTAGCTTCCTTCATTTATCCAGACTTAGTAACCTAGGATAAGATGGAAAATGTTAAAATCCACAATATTCCATTACGGATTAATATACACAATATAACAATGGAGTACTGGACAAATCATGGTCTAAGTTTGGTGGTCAGCTTCCTTGATAAATGCCTTTGTATGGAAAAAAACTCAACTAAAGGAAGAAGAATAGGTTATGAATATATCTGTGTAAGTGTGGACCTCTATAAGGACTTACCTGACTATATTCCCATTATGAGATTACGTCCAAATAACAATTAATTTTTAGAACGTGTCTTGGTTACCTATCGATGGAGACCATCCCTTAGGGTACAAGGTAAGACTTGGAAGCTTATGGGTAAGCTATTCACAAGAGGTGACTACGCTGAACTCATATGACTAGAGGAAGCAGATCCTGTAGTCATCAATATATCAATTATGAACCCACTTCTTTGGCAAAAGACTCAGCTCTAATGATAGAAGCACCTGTCCCCACTAATTCACCAAACAATGTGGCTTCTACTAAAGGAATTATAGAGAAAAAAATATGGAGGAAGTTGATGTGAATGAGGTTGTAGATTCTACAGATAGTCCTCAAGTTAAAGCTAACTTGATATAAAGGAACTAAACAATGACTTATTTCAAAGTGTGGTATGGAAGAAATCTCAAAAGAACAATAGGAAAAAAGGCTCATAATAGGTGTAGATTATAGTATATTTTCTAGATGTTAAGTGTGTTTTTAAGTGTTCTCTTAGATGATAATTATGTGTTTAGGACTTAGAATAGTGTTCTTATTAGTGTTTTTATGTGTTTCAATTGTCTGCATGGTTTAGAGCAAGGATTTGACCTTAATTTTATGTTTCAAAAGGTGATTGATGTGTTTGTGATTGTATGAAAGCAAGAAATTGAAGAAAAGAGAAGAATTGGAAGGGTGAAATAATGCAGGTCACGATCATGATAACAGTCACGATCATGATAGACATGACAAATAATAACTTCCAACAAATTTCATATTTTCCAAGTCACGAGTTTTACTATGCCTTTGACATTTTGGGGAAATTTTTGGAACCAAATTAAGTGGAGAATCCTAAAAGCCTCAATAACTAATCAAAGGCAAGAGCCAAAAAAAAAAGGCATAGTAACCACTAGTTCTAAAGAAGATCAAGAGAAGACATCAAGAGAGCTTAAGAGAATCGTTGATTTCCAAATCAAGACTCCGACTATCCAAGAAAAGAATGAAGGATAGAGGATAGAGGTAATAGTGGTCAAAGAAGAGAAGGAACTCTCTATTTAAGAAGAGGACGAATAAGAGTTGTCGGGGTGATTGCGAAAGAAGAAGAACAATTCACCTTCTTACAGGAAGAATTATTGGATTTAATATGATTCAATGAGTTTCATTATTCCCTATTTTATTAACAATTTTTTATACAAAAGGACATTACTGAAATTACCTAGGTTTCTTAGTGTTATCAATTATGTCCTTCTTATTATTTTTCAATTAATGAATTATTTACAAGCTATTAAACCACCACAGAAACAAGTGGAAACGAGTCACTCATAATAAACCCTGGTTGATGGTAAACGAGAAGAGAATATTAAGATAATGATGTTAAAGAAGCATTACTTGGGAGGCAACCCAAGAAGTAGGATAAGTTTCACATTATTATTTTTATTTATTTCCAGTTCATAAATTATCATGTTATGTTAGTTAGGTTTTTCTTGAATTCTAATATGTAAGTTCTTATTTTTAACGTGGTTGGAATGATTAGGATTGTTAAATCTAATATTTTTAGTTTTGCTATAGGTTAGGAAACAAGTTATGGGGGATATATGAGGTAAATTGAGAGAAATGTGGTAAAGGTGAGGAATTCTAGTTATGCCATGATCGTGGGAAGTGCTACGATCATGCATGGCGAGTGAGGGATCCCTCTGTTATAATTATGGCACCTCCCAGGATCACGATACGTAACATCTGCCATGATTGTGGCAGGCAAGTATAGACTCTTGCTTGTCTCTCACTCATACAAAACCCCTAGGTTGCCCCTATTTTCTCGCCCTAACCATTTAAATACTTGTTTTATCTTCTTTTAAATCTTATATTGTCTCTTTAAACTTACAACCACCTTCAAAGTTCTCTCCTTTCTCTCAAATCTCTCTTCATTCTTACTTGGTTTTTCAACATTTTTTTTCATTATTCACCTAGATTATCATTCCTTTTACACAAATCTAGTGATTTCCACACAAAATTACATCTTTTGAGTAGGTGTTATAAGATTTTCTCTAAACTTTTCTCTCCCAAGTTTTTGGGTGTTATTTTGTGTTTATTAGTTTTTTTTCCAGGTTATATACTCAATCATGGCTCCACGAATCAAGTAAAGTGCAAAACGCTCAACACTAAAAAGAATAACAAAAGTGTTGGGAGATGGTGCATGTGATAGGGCTAAAGATTTGGAGTGGCTTTTTCGATCTTCTCAGCAGAAGAAGGTGTAAGATTCAAACCATTCATTAAAGAATTGTTATTGCACCATGTTATTTCAATTTTTTAAATCTTAGAAAATCAAGGTTCGAAAGAAAAGATTGAAACTTTGATTGAACAAATTTATTGGAAAAAATTATTCATTTTGATTTTCCTATGTATGAGGATATAACCCTTAAATTTTCCACAACTTTACATTTTAAGCCACAAAAATTAGATAATTTTTAGTTTAGTTTGCTTGGAAACCCTTATAATGTGGGTATGATATTATGGAAGAAATTTGTGATTTTTTAAATAAAAAATTATTGAGAAACATAGAAATTTTCATGCTAGTCAATATTAAAAAAATTTAATGGGGTGGGATGAATTTAGTTCGAAAAATGCACTTAATAACATTATTCTTAATCTTGAACATTTGTTATTTTATAAATTTAGGAGTCACATTGTTTTTACCAAAACTTAAAGTAACATATGTTCTCGAAAAGATTTATTTATGCTTTGGTGCATGGCTCACACAATTCAGGTTTGTACATCAACCCATATTTTTCAAATGATACTTCTCTTAATAAGGAAAGTAGTTATCTCGAGATGTGTTTTCTTGTTACTATGCTTGCTTAATTTCTCGGTGTTTCTATTGATGGGCTAACCACTATCTTTCCTGAGTTTTTGAATCATACACATTTGAGGCAAGCTGAAAGGTCCACGCTATAGAACTCTAAGGTATTGGTTTGAAATCATAAGTAAAACATAAGATTGGACATGCAAGCTCAAGTTCTACTTTAGTACAACACCTACAAAAAGTCTCATTTAGTGAAGAAACTGAGGAGGATGACTAGAAAGGATGGGAGAAAGTTATCAACTTAATGAAAAAGTGCATGGAGGTCGCATAAACACCACGAAGTCATAAATCAACTCCACTCCTTGCTAACAATGCCAAAATCCTGATATGTGTCGAACACACCAAAAATTAAAACCTACCTTTACATAAATAAACTTGCTACAATGGTAAGAAAGGATCTTGCCTATGGAGAGGGCAAGGATAATTTTTGTGATGAAATAATTAGTGTAACAGGATTAGGGGTAGAGGAATTCAATTGATGCAATTAAATAAAATTAAATCGTAGAAGTCAAATTAAATTAAAAAATGCAATTTTGTAAAAAGTAATCAATAGGTTTAAGTCTAGTTCTCAATTCAATCTCAACTTCATATAAATATGCATAATTAATTCTATCATTACTCTCTATCATCTCTTTGAAACTATTAATCGCGGATTAACAACAAGTTATGTAAATCCCTATTTTCCTTAAATTATAACTAATTAAAATATGCTCTTTAATTAGATCTACCTGTTAAGCAATCTAAAAAGCTCTCTAGATTTAAGGCGATTGTCGCACTAAGGATTAGAAAAATATGTTAATTTAAGCAATAAGAACACAAGCTTAAATTATTTAACTTATGAAATGTTATCCCTAATGATTCCCAATCATTAGTTTACCATAGTTAAATCGAATTAACAATAAATATGGATTGTTATCATAATTAGGCAATAAATCCATACATTAATGATCTAGTAGGACCTGTCTAAATCATTCATACGTAAATCCTAAACTTTAAACATATAATAACATAATTAATTCCAAAAGAGAAATAGGAACAACATCTAGAGATGTTAATGCCTAGCCCGACCCTATCCATGGTGGCTTATCGCCCAACAGGATGGGATGGGTCGACCCATGGCCCAACGGACCACAGCTGATTTGAGTTTTTTTTTGAAAAAAAACTTCCAAAATGACATCATTTTTAGCAAAATGACATTATTTTTGGAAGTAACGGTCGGGCTATGGGTCGGGTCGTGCAGGCACGTGGCCTGCTGGACCTTGGCTAGTGGCCTAGTTTGGCCTATCCATGACTCGATCAACTCAGGAAAAAATTGGGCCGGCCGAGCCTTTTTTGACAACTCTAACAACATCATAAGGATTGATTTATGCCCAAACATGTTAGCAAACCTCAATATCCCCTTTGAATTGGAAGGAAAAAGATTAGTTGCTTCTAGCTCTTCAAAACATACATCCAAAGTGAGGAATCTGTATCCTTTGGTGTCTTTATTTTGTATCCACTTTAATTGGCATACTAATTACCCTTTTATACTTCATAATTAGGGTTGTGTGATTGTACATGGTTAGCCACACAAGTATCTAAATGATTGTTCATAATAATTTTCCCTAAATCGTAAGGATACAAGTTTAAAGTTAGATATAAGAGCAAGAAACACAACTATGTAACTCACTTACATAGTCGTGTATGTTTCCATATGGTTAAAACATCTTCAAGTTTATACACATTTTTAGTGATTTACGCGATCCAATACACGACCATGTAAGTCATATACATAGGCATGAACATTTTTACAGGGTTGTGTAACTTCATAATGACTCTAATCCTTCCATTCTTTATCCTATTTTCACCCTAACTCATCTTCTTTTACTCTATAAAGGCAAATAAGATTGAACATCTGTAGAACTAAAATGTGAACTTATTTTGGTTTTTTCCCCTTCTAACTTGTACCTAAACCAAAAACTAAAATAAATATCTTAGACACAACTTAAACATTAATCACTAAGAATTAGGGAATAAATAAGTAACCAATCAAGCACTTATTAAGGGCTAACTTTTAAGAAACAAAAAAGGTATTCACCTTATTCCACAATATAGGATTTTTGACTGGACAACTTGTTTAGCTTGTTTTTGAAGAGAAGATAGGTTTTTTCTCTAAATAGCATGAGCTACATTTAAGTGAAAAAGTGAATACAAAAAATTTGATGAGTGGAAAGGATCTAGAGGTTAAAAAAAAGAGAGGAAGCTATTATTCAAGAAAAGAAAGAAGAGGAGAAAAAGGAAGAGGAAGGAAACGAGTCACATAAGATGGAGATCAAGGAATTATTAATGGTTATCTTAAATATGGAGGGCACATGCTTCGTACAAAAAAAGTATTAGAGTTAATTGATGATCTAAGGGGTCTTATTATTGCTTGTTATATTGATAGTTTGTTATATAAAAAATTAATTAGTAGATTTACTTTCTTTTATTAGTTTAATACCATAAGTCCTTATTATATTGTAGCATGTAGCCTATTTGTAGGCTAATGAGCCCTTCTTTAGGAAGATGGGTAAAAGTAAGTTGTTGATTATATAGCCAGTTTGAAAAAGGGCTTGCTGAGAAGTTGAGCTAAATGACTCAAGAAGCCCCAGTTAGTAGGCAACTCAATAATTAGTTGTTTTTTGTTTTGATTGAGTAATTTATAGGATTTTTATTAGTAGATTAGTTATTTTTCTAGTTTTAGTCTTATAGTTCTAATTTTGTGGGTTATGTTTTGATAGAATTTTTCATGCTATAAAGGCTACATAATCATAATCTATTATAATAGAGAAGATTTCACCAGTACTAGATAGTTGTTAATGACATTAAACAAGGTTGAAAATCTTTTACTATCAGGGGAGTACTAATTATCCTTAGCTTCTCCCATTATTTTTCATAATTTTTGTTGTTCTTGTATGTTCTGTAGATTGAGGACAATGTATAACTTAGGTGTGGGGGGAGGGAGTCAAGTTGGTCAATTTTGTCATAATTAGCTTAACAATGAATAATTCAGGAATTTTTTTTAAAAAGGATGTTTATTAAGATACTTAATTATGAGTTTGTTTATGAATGTGATTTGACATTTTTAAGAAAATAGATGATTAATTTGATTTCAATTTACTTCATTCATTTTAAGAATTGATTCTTAATTTACATTATGATCCTTTGTGTATAATTTGTAAATACTTTAAATTAGATGTAAATTCGTTTTAAGCATTTTTTATCATCCAACACATAAAAATAAAAAAGAAAAGAAAAAACTGTAGTATTTGAATAAACTAGCATAAATAATTTCGCTATGTTAGCTTTAAACTAATAAAAAAGTCAAAGAGTGTTACTAATAGTCATTTGAGATAATACGTAGTAAAGTAATTGAGGTTATTCATAACAAGGAGATTACTCTCATATCAAAGGCCTAGGTGCCTTTTCAAACAAGCTTCTAAATGCTTTTATATTGTTTAAATTTGGTGTTTCATTTTTTAAGGGTTATGAAAATGTTTAAAGGTTATAACATTTTTTCTCTTATATATTCACCTTATGCATTATGTAGAATAGTGGAATTTAGTTGAAATTTGAAGAATTGCGGAGTGAATTGAATTGAATTATAATTTGATGTAAGTAGTTAAGTGTTTAACTTGTCAATAAACTTTCCAACTGAATTAATAATAGAGAATCTTGACAGATATCTTCGATGTGTTTAACGCTTTCCTATAGTTGTTTTTTATTAAGTTGAGAGTAATAAAATTGATTCACTTGAGGACAAACAAATGTTTAAGTATAGGAGAGTTTGATAAGTGCTTAGTTGTTCATAATGATCTACCCTCTAATTGGTTAGTATATTTCTCTACTATTGCTAACACCCTATGAATGTATTAAGATCTATGTAATCATATGGAAGTCTTCACCTTAACATCAAAAAAATCTTGTAAATCTCTCTTGAGAACCATATTTAACCTCCTCTACCTAAGTCATGATTCACTTATAAGCAAACTCTCTCAAGTCTTTTGTAGGTAAATTTAAATTAGATTTAAATATCGACATGAATAAATCAACATTAATACTAGTAAAGGTAACTCTCATAACTATATTTTATATCATAAATTAAATTAAATCAATTTATATAAAAATTAAATATGAGGTTTTTCTCTATTTAAATATAGAAACAATATTTAGCCACTAAATATAATCAAAACAACAATTCGAAAGGCAAATATAAGAAGTCATAATAGAAATAAAGTTAAATGAACTCTTGATATCTATTAGTAACTTGATTCATTGAAACAATGTGTGATCTTGATTCTCTAATGGTAAATACCTAGAAATCTGAATTCCCAAGGGTTACAGAAGCATTTTAATGGCTAACCCTAACTTTGAAGAGAAAAAAAAGTTTTATAAAGATTATTCTCCAAAAAGATAGCTAATTCTCCAAAAGTCTAGTTTTGTCCTTATATAAATTTCTACATTGCTTTAAACACGATCTCTCCTATGGTCGTGGCGTAGACCATAGGCTTTACTGAATTATTTAGGAAATAAACATGACCTCTTGACATTGTAAAGTCTCTAAATCATGGATCTCACTAATTCCTTAAAATGAATACACAACCTTTGGCACAACCTCCTAATTATAGATCTCATTATTTTAATGAAATGAATGCACAACTTTTAGCAAGATTGTGTCTCTTAACCATAGATATCCCTATTTCCTTTACATATGCATACAATCTTTGACACATTTGTGGCTCAGGTTACGGGACTTCCTACATTTGTTTCCTCTAGGACAGAAGCCGACACACAGGTGAGGGGAAGACTGTGTTCCTCCAATAATTGTAACTTCTTGATTTTTCTTCAAATGTCCTCTAATTATTGAATATTATCATTATATACTCTAATTTGCACAATTACCTAAAATGATATTAAAAATTATGTGAAACAAAATTATTTATCATAAAAATAAGAAAAATGATTATGAAAATGTGCAAAATTTAAACACATCAGCTAGTCCTAACTTTTCAAGAGAAAAGAATGTTAAGATATATAGAATCTCCACAATTCTTCCAAATATTAGGGATTTTATGTTTTAAATACACTTTTATCTATCTAAAACACTGTCTAGAATATAATGATCCCTTTATTTCTTTTCTAGCTAGCACATAATTTGAGATGTGAACATGGGTAAGACCGTATCACTCTTTGAGTTTTCTCAATGTCATATAGTCTCTCTCTGCGATATGTTTTAGATCGTGTCATACTCTACTTCTAATCAATGTTAGGAATAGTCTAGCACACAGGTATGGATAATCACTAGAGATATCGTAGAGGATCATTTTGACAAGATGATTGATCTTATCAAGTTTTAGATGCCACCATTATCCTTAGAATATACTTTATTTCTCTTTATCCTTTTTCTCCTTTTAAATTTTTTTAAAAAGGGGGGAGAGAGAGAGATGTTGATATAAAAATACATTTGGATTTCTTGGATGCTTGTATTTAATAAAAGTTGGATGTTGCTCATGAGGTGGTTTCTCTCAGGTGGAGTAAACATTTTTTATACAAGATATTTAGTATATGTAATAGACATAGACTTAACATCAAACCAATTAGGCCTAAGCCTCTTATAGCTTAAACCTAGCCTAAACCTTTTAAATTTAACCCAAGCCTAGCTTGAGAAGAATCACTTGGACAAGATGTTCGATCTCATAAGGTCAAACTTTTTCTTTGTAACTAACCTCGACCCAAATGTAACACTCCACTTCCACCGAGCACGTATCCGTACATCCCGAGGACATTCGGACACACACCCTATGAAAGTGGTGCGCTAGAGTAGTCAAACAATCAAACTCGACATCACACGCATATTACTGAAAACCACTACTCAAATTTGGGCCTATTTTTCATAATCATCAAAGTCACAATTGTTATTATACTCATTGAGCAACCTCATCTACAAACATTTCCAATTTGGAAAGTCATTTCAAAATAGAATTATTCACATTCAATGGTACAATATTTGTGGAATAGATTCTTTAAGACAAACATAACAGAAAAATGTATGTCAGATGCCAACTGATCCTAACCTCTATCTCTTACTCAAAAGCAATGATTAGATTCCAATTTTGTTTAACTGGAGATCTCCTTGAGCCTAAAAAAAATGTTGCAATATTGGGTTCAGTTTTACGAAATTAGTGAGTGGACCATACTTGATGGCTCACTTAATCACATAACACATCAATTCATATAATCACATAATTCACATCATTTTACTAATCATCATGTTGAATCACATACACTTCATATTCACTTAATTCATATTTCACATTCAGAAATAATTTAAACAGTGCATTTCAATCATTTAAACATACATATCAATTATATATGCAATGTACATGAGACTCACTTTTAATTGTTATTATTGTGACTGAGTGTCTATAACTGTCCCGTATCTATTGTGGGTACTGGGCTTATTGTTAACTGTCCCTTATCCGTTGGAGATACATGGCTCATTTTACATAGTGAACTAGAGGCTCTTACCACATTATGAGCTTTAAGCTTTTTCAATTTTTGAGCTTTAAGCTCTTTTTCAGTGACTACTCTGGTCACAACAGCCCTTTATCTTTCATGCATTCAAGTAATGAAATGCACTACATTCATATATTTTCAAACAATCATTAGTGCTCAATTTTCTACATTCATATTCATATATATTCATCAGATCGATGTCTGGTAGTCAATAATAATATTGAGAATCACTTATTTAAGTCCAATTCACATATAATGAGCACTTCCTATGTTCTCACATTTATCAAACTCCTCAGACTATTAATGTCCGAAATTGTATCAATCACATTCACATTAAGTAGTAATTCAATCAGAAATTTAAAACAGAACAAACAATGAAAGTGAGGCCATCTAGGTCGATTCATAGTATGCTCTAGATTAGCATTAGCTTCCATGATCCGGAAACGTCTGGATGCAAATGTTGAATCCTTTATATCAATTTCATGTAGCACACATAGTGCACACACATTGTTAATTGCATAATACATAAACATTTCATTATACACATATGTGTATGTGTAAGGTATAATGCATGCTCATATTGACGATCCCAATATATTTCCTTTATTCACATCTCATAATCAATTAACATCTTTCAATCATTCTTTAATAACCAATGCATTCCACTTGCTTTACTCATCTCATTCATCATTTGCTAGGTTCACCTAAGATCTCATTCAGGTTTAATTACCTCATATGGAAGCACCTCAACATTGATTGGTTCAAACTTCACTCAAAAGACCACTCTTTTTCTTTTTTGGTTCGGCTACAATTGGGGACGCACAAGGTGCCCTGCCCAGAGCATTCAAGATCCAAGTTCGCAGCTCTCCATTCAATCCCTAGCTTTGCGAAGCGAAGCGATCTTG
>JANQBM010441701.1:0-18139 GCA_025594535.1 Erythroxylum domingense
TAGTCTTCCACAACCTTGATACAATGGATCAAGATTGGATCTCCCTCTTCCAAGCCTAACTTGAATGGATTGTGCTTCAATTCGGCACAATTGTCCAGATCTGCCCAAGTTTTGTGCACCAATCCTTGCATGGCTTCCTTGATCTTCTTGGATCTTGATCTTGTGATTGGCCTACTAGGAACATATAATGGATCATTGGCACCAACTTGTCCACCTATGGTAGCATGCTTCCCATGTGAATCTCCATGAAATCGTCCATCCATGGCAGCAAGCTTTTCATCAAGAACATGTTGACCTTGGTTCTCATCAGATAGTCTGAATTTCAGATGTTGATTTATATAGGAAGGTAGGGACAACATAAGGAACCATCAAGATATGTGGTTTGGACCTGCCTAGAGTGGAGGGAGGAATGGAAGGAGAAAGATGTTTGGGAAAGGAGTTATTCTGCCCTAGTTTCAAACCTAATGTAGACATTAACTTCAAGAGGAAGGAGACTAATATGAACCTTAATGAAGGAAAAACTAAGACCTAAAATCAAGAAGGAAAAGAAACACCAAAATAATTCTTAAATCAACTAAAGAACCCATCCTTATCCAACTTGTTGGTTGGAACCAAAGTTATAAGTTGATCATTATAAGTTACTTTGAAAAGACTAAATTTACTTTTGACTAAAGAAATAAAAGAAAGATCTCATAACAAAGAAACACTCAAATTTTATTACTGATAAGATGATTTTTGTAATACACTAGATTGCCTCTTTAAATATCCCCAAATTATGAAAATCCTATAAGGAAATGTATTCTTGACTATTCCTAAAAATTATCTCCATAAGATAGACCTGACCAGGAATGATTCCCTTAACAAATGGATATAAATCAGCCAAAAGAATATGAGTTAATAAAAGAAAGTTCAAACATGAAATTGTCATCTAATCATACATATTTAGCCTTTTCAAAAGGCAAATATGCAGATTAGGCTTCATTAAAAACAAACATCTAGTTCATCATTGCATATTAGGCTCTAAGCATTATTTTTCATAATTAGGCTTTGTCCATCATCTTGAGCCTAAACTAATATTGGTAATGCCTTAGAATCTTCAACAACAGTTACCTTATCTTCATGTTCTTAGTTCTTGCTCTTGTCAAAAGATCTTTAATGCCTTGTAATGGATCGGTAAGTGTTGATGTAAGATGATCTCTATCATTCTCTCCCTCTTTGAAATGATTTTTCCTTAAATCACTTATTAAATAAAGATAAGTCAGCAACATTAAAAGTAGCACTAGCATTTCCATAATGACTTAGTAAATCAAACTTGTAGGCATTGTCATTGATTCGCTCCAACATTTGGAAAAGTCCATCTCCTCTAGGTTACAATTTTGATTTCCTTTAGGTAGCAAATCTTTCTTTATTTATATGAATCCAAACCCAATCTCCAAGTTTAGAGGTAACTCTAGCGAACCCCTTATGACTTGCCTTATATATTGCTCTTTCTTTTTCTCTGTATTAGTTTGAATCTTGGCATGCAAATCCCTATCAAAATCTTCCTCTCTTTCCATCAAAATTTGCACATTCATTATTTGCAGATAAAGGCAAGACATCTAAAGGAGTCAACGGATTAAAACCTTACACAATTTCAAAAGGTGAATAAAACGTTCTAGAATGTACAATCCATTATATGCAAACTCAACAAATGATAAACATTTTTCCATTATTTCAAGTTCTTTTGACTAATAGTATGCAGCAATATAGTAAAGGTTCTATTAACTACCTCAGTCAATGTTTGTTTATTGCCTAATTTACACCACAAATTGTAGCAAAGATGACTAAAGAACTTTAACTTCTCTTTCACTCAATTATTCTTGGCAAACTATGCAAATGGTGTATCCCCTTAAAGAGTAAATCATCAATATACATGATATCATTAGGTTTAGAACATGCAATAAAAAGTGGCATTGAATTGAACCTATCATAATGGACTTGGTCACAATAATTTTCTATAACAATGCATATAATTTCTTATCATAAGTTGGATAATTCAAGGATGCTCCACTACGCATCAAACAACTCCTGTACCAATTCCTGAAACATCACATTCAATCTTAAAAACTTATAAAAGTTAGATAAAAAAAGAAAAAAAACGCACTAGTCAATTTATCTATATCTAAAGGCCTTTTCATGCACATCAGTCCTTCTAAACATGGCATTCTTTTTAACAATTTCACTTAGAGGAAATGTTATAGAACTAAAATCCTTTACAAACCTGCTATAAAAACTTGCTAAATTAAGAAAAACTTTATACATCACTTGCATTCTCAGGTGTAGGCCACTTTTTAATTACCTTGATCGTTTCCTCATCTACACTAATTCCATTTACATACATGACAAATCTAAGAAACACAACAAATTCCATATATAACGTGCACTTCTACAAATCAACATATAATTTATATTCCCTTAAGTCATAAAGCACATAATGTTGGCATGTTTATCCAAATTCTACACTAAAATTTCATCAAAGTAGACAAGGACTACCAATTTTTTGGCAAAAGGTTGCAAAACATTGTTCCTTAATCTCATTAAAGTACTTCGTACATTAGTTAAACCTAAAGGCAATACTAACCACTTGTTTAAAAAGCATTTGTCCGTTCGTCTTTGTCTTTCATGCAAAATTGACAATACCCACTTTCTAAATCAATCTATGAAATCAAGAAAGAACCATGCAACTCATAAAGCTTATCATCTAATATAGATATATGTGATAGCTTGACAATCAACACACATGTGTCATGCTCCATCTTTCTTTGCTAATAGAGTTATAGGAACCAAACAAGGGTTGAGACTCCCCTCACGAACCCTTTCTCCTCTAACTCATCTACTTGCCAATTAATGTCCTTTATATCCTCATATTAGCTCTATAAGTTGGTCTATTAGGGTTCTTGAACTTGGGATAAAATCAATTTAATACTCAATGCCTCTTAAAGGTAGTAATCTTTGTGGCAAATCCTTGGGGAATAATAAAAAAATTCCTTACTATTCATATAGAACTGAGTATAAAAGATATGCTCGTGTTGGGCCTTATCACTTTCATCCTTATGTTGAATGTTTAGAGTTTGCCTAGTGATCAACAACTCTCCATTCATAGTTCCTTCAAACATCATATCACTACAATCCTCCAATGGTAGAATTTCATAATCACTTGGGCTAACACTATCTATGTCACCATTGTCTTAAATATACATAGTGATACAAACCCTAAGCAAACAACACTTAAGACACACAAAAATCACATGGTAGAAACCCTAAGAATTGTCTTGATAATTTAGTTTTGAACCCATCCTTATACAAACTAGCCATATAGAACTGAAGTTATAATGAATGAAAGCCTAACCCTAACTAAACAATGCCAATTAGAATTAAAATCGTAGGTTGATTTCCATTAGTATTCCCAATTAGATCAGATCGAGTTCCTAGGCATAGAACTAAGATCATGGCTCGTCACAATTGAAGAAACACAATTTATATTAATCCAAGACTGAATAACAAAACAGAGTACAACCCTTTATATAGGCCTAATAAAACCTAATGATACAATAGGAATCTTAAAAATAAAAGAAAACATATTATCCTTGTCTATTTTGACAACTTATGACTCTTAATAAAAAATAAGAAAGATAATCAATCAGCTGTTATCGAGAATCCTATTACAATTTGGTTAATTTATTTGCTCTACTAAAATATTAAATCCTAAAACAATAAGGGAACTAAATATTTAACTCCTAACATAACTAAATTATTGACTCAAATAAATTTTGAAACCATATTGACATTATTGAACAATTGTGGACTTCTTTGAGTTCTAATGTTCTAGACTTTTGGGACTTCAATTGATGCTAGATATGTACTTGGTCATCTTACTTTGTTCGACTTAACTCAAAACAATGCAAAATATTGACTATTTTTGAAACTCTAATAGATTTTGCTTTGGTATGCTCTTGATCTTGCAACTTAGATAGAAGTGATAGTAAAGCCTCCTTTATTCTCTTGGCTCCTAATTTAGTCATTGGACCTCCTTTGCCTTGCAAAGCAACTTAGGAGTGCTTAACATTAGGGGATAGTACTTGGTTGCCATCATTCGCTCCCTCCTCAAAGGGATTAGTCCTCGAATCACTTGCTTCAAATAAAGAAAGATCAGCAACATTGAAAGTAGCACTAATATTACCATTAGAACTTGATAAATCAAATTTATAAGCATTGATTTTTATCTTCCCTAAAAGTTGAAAAGGTCTATCCCCTCTTGACTGCAACTTAGACTTCTTTTGCTTGGGACATTTTTCCTTCCTAAGGTGCACCCAAACTGAATCATTAGGCTCAAAATAGATCTTAACTTGCCCTTTGTTTGCTTACCTTGCATACTGCTCCTTCCTCCTCTTAATGTTAGCTCAAACTTTAGCATGCAAATCCCTAACAAACTCATCTTTCTTCCTATCATTTAGGTTGGTACTCTCAAAAGTAGGTAAAGATAAAATATCCAAAGTAGTCAGGGGGATTAAAATCATAAACAACTTCAAATGTAGAATAATCAGTAGTAGCATGCACACAACGATTATAGGCAAGCTCAATGTAAGGCAAACAATTCTCATAACGTTTTAAGTTCTTTTGTATAATAACACCCAAAAGTGTAGTTTCCTATTAATTACTTTAGTTTAACCATCCCTTTGAGGATGTGAAATAGTAGAAAATAACAATTTAGTTCCTAGTTTTGACCATAAAGTATGCCAAAAATGACTATGGAACTTAATGTCTTAGTCACTTACTATAGTCCTAGGTAGTCCATGCAATTGTGCTATTTCTCTAAAGAACAAATAAGCTATATGTGTTGCATTATTCATCTTGGAACATGCAATAAATGTGCCATTTTACTAAATCTATCGATAATGACAAATATGCTATCCTTATCAAATTGTGACCTAGCAACACAAAATCCATCAATATATCAATCCAAGTTTCATTAGGTACAAGTAATGGTTTGTATAGACCATGCAGTTTGACTTTAGACTTATCTTGTCTACGTGTAAGGCATTTATCACAAATAGATTACACATTATATTTCATATTAGGCCAATAAAAATGCTCATGCAAAACATCTAATGTCTTACTTCAAAATGTCCCATTAGACCCCTACCATGAGCCTGTCTCACAAACAATTCATACAGTGAACAATCAAGCACATAAAACTTATCTTTTTTGAAAAAATAACTATCATGCCTAAAATATTCATTATAAGCACCCTTATTACACACGCCCCATACTTGACTAAAACCAACATCATTAGCATACAAGTCTATAATCATCTTAAAACTAAGTAGTTTAGTTTGCAACGTATTATGTAATGCATAAGTTTGTGACAATACATCTACAAAACGTTTTATTTACCTTTATTATGCTTAATGACATAAGTGAATGTCTCTATGAACTCTAATCATTTAGCATGCCACTTGTTAAATTTCCATCATGATTTTAGAAATTTGGGACTCTCATGATCTAAATGTATTATGAACTCCCCTGCCCACAAATAATGTTGTCAAGTCTATAATGCTCTCAATAATGCATGCAACTCCTTATCATAAGTATGATAGTTTAACAATGCATCGCTAAACTTCTCACTAATGTATGCAATCGGCTTAGATTCATGCATTAAAACAACTCCTATACTAATTCCCAATGCGTCACATTTAATTTGAAAAGATTTATTAAAATGAGGTAAAGTAAGCAAAGATGCATTAGTTAATTTATATTTCAATGTATTAAATGCTCTCTCTTGTCATTCACCCCACTTAAACACTACATTGTTTTTAACAAGTTCATTTAGAGGAGCAGCTACAAAACTAAAGTCCTTAAAAACCTCCTATAGAAACTTGTCAACCATGAAAACTCATTATTTTGTTTCGCAATTGTAGGTGTATGCCACTCTATAATTGCTCTAACCTTTTACTTATTTACACATTACTTTGCAAACTCACAACTTACCTGAAAATCATTAAGGACTCCATGCAAAATGAAAACTTCTTAAGATTTGCAAACAATATGCTTTCTCAATGTCTTAAATACATCATGAAAGTGCTCAACATGCTTATCCATGTTCTTACTATAAACCTTGTAATATCATCAAAATGAAATACAACAAACTTTCCAATAAAATCACATAAAACATGGTTCATCATATAAACCATAATTTTTTAAAGTAGTTTTCCATTCATTACGTTCTTTCATTCTTATCTTGCGGTAACCACTTTTCAAATCAACTTTAGGAAAGACACAAGAACCATAGAACTTATCAAGCATATCATCTAATCTAAGAATTGGAAGTTTATACTTTATAGTGATTTTGTTTACGACTGTACAACCAATGCCATACACTACATTCCATCCTTCTCTAGGTCTAATATCATAGGAATTGAACATGAAAGCAAGCTCTCCCTCATGAGCCATTTCTACACCAACTCATTAACTTGCTATTGAATCTCCTCAGATTCCTCATGATTAGTCCTATAAGTTGGCCTATTAGGAATTGAGGATTTTGGGAGAAAACTAAGCTGATGCTCAACCCCCTTATGGGTGGTGATGATTCATTCAAGGTTGGAGGTACACATCAAGAAGCAAGATCCTTTAACCATTCATCGAGGACCAATGATAAGTGTTAAAACTAAAAGGATAAAAGAAGCATTAACATGCTTACTTGAAAAAATTTAGAAGAACAAGCTCAACTAAATTCTATCAAGGGTCTGTATATATAAGAAGAGCTTAATAATCATTAACATGATTCAAACGTGTTCAAATCATGAAGACAATGACCCAAATCACATTGTTTGACTCAATCTAGCCCATTGAAGAATAAAATTCCAATCAACCTTGATTATGTGTGTTTGGATATTAAGTTGTTATTTGTGTTATTTTGAACTTTAGTAAGTTGGGCTTGGTTTATTTGCAGTGTGAATTCAGCATGCTAGAATTAGGGTTTTAATTTTGTTAAGTGTGAGTTCATCATTCCATTAGTAGAGTGATGGGAATAGTCTGTTTCTTACTTTCAAACTTGAACGATCCAACTTTCCATTAATTGTGAAGTGTGTTAATTTGCATTCAATTGGTGTCTTAGTTCTTTAGCTATTGGGGTGTATGGTTGCTAAATTGAAGATTTTCATCATTTGGTACAAGAGCTTTTGGCTCAAGTTTGAGGTTTGCATATCCATTTATTTGCTATTCATCTAGTTCTTCACTCTCTTTTTTTTTCTCTACTAGAATTGTAGCTATTTGTTTTGTTCTTTCTTCAATTTCAATTATTGTTAATCTTTGTTTATTGTTGGTTTGAAGAAAAAAGTATAAAGGAATTGAGTTCTAACTTGTGATAGAGTTTGTACCACTTTAAATTGACCTACTTCTTTTTTTCTTAGACCTGCCCCTTGTCACTCCATTGAATTGCTATACTTTGAATTGTTTGTTTAAGGAACTTAGCCAATCTAAGAACCCATAAA
Source organism: Erythroxylum domingense (assembly GCA_025594535.1). NCBI lineage: Eukaryota > Viridiplantae > Streptophyta > Magnoliopsida > Malpighiales > Erythroxylaceae > Erythroxylum > Erythroxylum domingense. Next base: position 7,530 of record JANQBM010441701.1, read on the forward strand.
TAAAACAAGAGTGGTAAAAGGCAACAGAGGTGATACTAGCATCGTGAAAAGCCATATAAAGTGTGAAACACAATTGGAGTGATCCACTAATTGGGTGGAACACGTAAGGGAGTGTGTGAAGTTTTCTAATTTTTTAAAGGCATGTCTAATAAAGACAAAGAAGTGAGTTCTTCCTCAAATGATCAAGTAATTCAAGCATTGTAGCAATAATTTGAATGAATGTTCAAAATGATGGGAGATGTAAGAGATCACTTAGAAAAACATGATGTTGCACTTGCCAAATCGCAAGGTGAGCCACAATTAGGAAGGTAACCAACCTTTGTCCATACTGATTAGTATGGTGGAATTGATACGGTTGATGACCAAGCTGCCATTGTTGGTCTAGAAGTTAATCCTAGAAGACAAAATAGGAGAGGACATTTTGATAATGTGAACCGAAATATAGGGAGCATTAAAATAAAGATTCCTCCTTTTCAAGGGAAGAATAATCTAGATGGCTATTTGGAGTGGGAAAGAAAAGTAGAGATGATCTTTGAATGATATAATTATTGTGCAAAAATGGTAAAATTAAGCACTGTTTAATTTTATGATTATGTTATTTTTTGATCGCATCAATTGTATAAAGATAGGCGTGGAAATAGGAAAAGACTTATGGAAACATGGCTATAGTTGAAACAAATCATGAGAAGGAGATTTATCCCTAGCCACTATTATAGGGATGTGCACCATCATTTAAAAAGTTTGGCATAAGGTTCGATGAGTGTGGAAGAATATCAGAAAGAGATGGAGATAGCCATGATAAGGGCTAATATGGAGGAGGATCATAAAGTAACTATAGTTAGGTTCTTGAGTTGTTTGAACAAGAATTTCTGATCTTGTGGAATTACAACACTATGTGGAGTTTGAAGAAATGGTAAATATGACCATGAAAATTGAAAGGTAGCTCAAATGCAATGATATAAGTAAGCATGGTTCTAAACCTTATTAGGGCTCTTCTTCTTCTTCTTCTTAGAAACAGAGTTGGAGTAAAAAGGATGATAAACCTTTGTTAAGCCTAAATATGATGATTTTATGAATAAAAATGAAATAGGCAACAAGGGTAAAGGTGAGAATCAAAATAATCAAACTAGAGGAATTAAGTGTTTTAAGTGCCTGGGACATGTTCATTTGGCACGTGAATGTCATGTGAGACACAATAGGAACTTGTCCTAGAGAACCTTCAACAAGATGGAGTTATTCTAGAGAACGGATAGAATCAAACACACACATGGAAGCAGAAGCAACAAAATTGAAAAGATAGAACACAAAGAGAAAAGGGGGTTAGAGGAATGTTCGTCAATGGAAAGAACCTAAAGAGAACTTGTCTCTTAGAACCCTAACCTTAGGACACCACAAAGGAAGACCACGCCTTTGATAAGTCAAATATTCTCAAAGAATACAAAGAAAGCAAAAATGATCTGAATAATATTCAATATTATTTTTGAATGAATCTCCCATCAAAGTATATAAAGGGTGCCTATTTATAAGAAAAACTTTCTAAATTGATGTCCTAAGGCATAAACTAAATAAAAGGAAAAAAATGAACCCTAAAATAAAAGGAAACAAAGTAAACTTAGAAAGGTTTCAGATGACCTTATTTCAAGGAAAACAAAAGGAAACTAATTAAAACATGACCTGAACATATTGGAACTTATGGAACACGTCCTTCTCCTTATTTTTAAGTGGCACGTGATTGTCATATGGTATTTGATGTGAGTTCTTCCAATTGGACTCAATGTGGGCCTTTGGACATTTCATGTTGGGCTTCGATGAGTAAGACAATGCCTCTTGGACCTTTATGAGATGCAATCTGGCTCAACAAACATGGGCCCTATCTTTTAAAGGTCTTGGATCAAACAATTCAATGTTTGATTCCTTGATTTGGCCCTAGATCTTGTCATTGGGCCTCTAATATCTTGTAATAGATCTTTAGGAACATTAGACTTGAATGTTGGACCTTTAATATAGGAATTTCGTTCAGCCCTTTGCCTTGCACATTCAGACTTTAAATCTAATCCAATTTTATCTTCTAAGCCTCCTTTTGCTAGCTCATGTCTATACAAGTCGTGTCCCAAGCTTCCTTGAGGTGGATCACACCATGTATGCTTCTTTTCTTGTCTTTCATATTCCCATAGTTCTCCATCATTCCCTCCCTCCTCAAAAGGATTCGTCCTCAAATCTGCAGCATCAAAGAATGATAAATCAAATGCATTGAATGTAGCAATAACATTACCATAGGAGCTAGGCAAATCAATTTTATAAGAATTATTATTAATCCTTTCTAAAACTTGAAAGGGGCCATCTCCTCTTATCTGTAGCTTAGATTTCTTTTGTTTTGGAAACCTCTCCTTTCTCAAGTGCACCCAAACCTAGTCACTGGGTTCAAATATAACATTGATCAATTTTTCTTTCAAGGTGTTAAAAGCAACCTCTTGTGAAACATCCCATTTAAAAATCATTTTTCTAAAACTTGAAAGGGGCCATCTCCTCTTGTCTGTACCTTAGATTTTCTTTGTTTTGGAAACCTCTCCTTTCTCAAGTGCACCCAAACCTAGCCACTGGGTTCAAATACAACATTGATCAATTTTTCTTTCAAGGTGTTAAAAGCAACCTCTTGTGAATCACCCCACTTAAAAATCATTTTGACCAATTCATTCAAAGGGGTAGCAATAGTAAAGGAATCCTTCACAAATCTCCTATAGAAGCTTGTCAAGGCATGGAAGCTTCGAATTTCACTTGCATTCTTAGGAGTTGGCCATTCTTTAATTGCCTTCACTTTCTGTTCATCAACTTGAAGTCCTTCAGCACCTATAACAAAACCAAGAAACACAACAATATCCATACAAAAGGAACATTTTTCTAAATTGTCATAAAGCTTATTCTCTCTTATAAGTCCAAACACATAATAGAAGTGTTTCACATGATCATCTAAACTCCTAGAATACACTAGAATTTCATCAAAATAGACAACTACATACTTTCCAATAAAAGGGCGAAACACATAATTCATCAAACTTATGAAAGTATTATGTGCATTAGTCAAGCCAAAAGGCATAACTAACCACTCATACAGCCCAAACTTTGTTTTAAAAGCAGTTTTCCACTCATCACCCTTTCTCATGTGAATTTGATGGTACCCACTTCTAAGATCAATTTTAGAAAATATACAAGCACTATCCAACTCATCAAGCATATCATCTAAATGAGGGATAGGGTAACGATATTTCATCACGATTTTATTGATGGCTCTAAAATTAACACACATTCTCCATTTGCCATCTTTCTTAGGATCAAGTATAATTGGAACAACACATGGGCTCAAACTTTCTCTCACAAAGCCCTTTTCATAAGCTCTTCAACTTGTATTTGGATCTCCTTAGTTTCTTTCGGATTGGCTCTATACGCAGACCTATTTAAAATTGAAGCTCTGGGAAGGAAGTCTATATAGTACTCAATGCCTCTCAAAGGGAGCAATCCATCAAGAATCTCCTCCGAAAATAAGTCATTGAAGTCCTGCAACAAAGACAAAACACTAGACGGCAAAGATGGATCAAGCTCATCAATAGTTAAGAAAACATCTTTATATAAAAGTATACAAGACTGTTCACATTTTAAAGCTCTCTTGATCTCACTTTTTCTAGCAAATAAAGTCACTCTCTTTTCTTCATTTTCCCACTTCGTTTTATTTTCTCCCTCTCTTTCTTTTCTTTTGCTCTCAATTTGCATTCTCTCTCAATCCTCATTGATCCTCGTAAGCTTGAATCGGTCTAATACATTTCAGCACAATATTTTTACCATGGAAAGGAAAAGAATAACAATTTTTGTATCCATCATGCCTAACTTTTCTATCAAATTGCCATAACCTACCAAGCAAAAAATGTCCAACATACATAGGTGTAACATCACATAAAATCTCATCATGATACTTGCGAACAAAAAATACAACCATCACTTGTTTGGTGACTTCTACCTCACCACAATTATTAAGCCATTGTAATTTATATGGTCTAGGATTTTTCAAAGTAGGTAATTTAAGCCTGTCAACAAGTAAAGTGCTAGCAACATTGGTACAACTTCCACCATCTATGATCATGCTACAAACTTTACCATTAATGAGACATCTTATAAGAAAGATGTGCTCATGTTGCTCTTCTTTATGATCTTCTTTTCGTTGGATATTAAGAGCATGCCTAGCCACAAGGGCTTCACTAACCTTAGCCTCACAATCAACATTGGAAGCATCGGTATATAGAGGCACATCATCAAAATCATCACTGCCACTACTTTCACTAGCAACATTACCATTCTCAAACAAAATCATAGTTCTTTTGTTAGGCCATTAAGAAGCAATATGACTAAAACCTTGACATTTAAAGCATTTATCTTTAGAGGAAGGAGTAGAAGAAGAGGTCTTAGAGTCATTTTTCCCCTTAGGAATTGGAGTAGAGAATTTAGGCTTACTTTCCTCCTTTAGCTTGACGTCTCCCTTGGATTTGAAAGAATTTTTGGACTCCTTCAAGCTTTTCTTCCAGTAACTTAATCCAGCACCATTTTGGATCTTTAATTGCTTTTCTACCATGATGGCCTTATGCAACAACTAATCCATATCAAGGAAATTTTGCAGCTCTACAATGAAAGCAAATTCAAGGCACAAACCATCAAGATATCTTCTCATGGTATCTTCCATGTCCTCCTTAACATTGGCCCTAATCATGATCATCTCTATCTCTTGGTGGTACTCTTCATCACTTATGGATCTTTGCCTCAATGTTTTCATCCATTTGAACAAGTCTCGATAGTAATAACTTGGGACAAAGTGCTTTCTTATGATGACTTTCATTTCTTGCCATGTGCAGATTGGTCTTTCAAGATTCCACCTTCTAACAACCTGCAATTGATCCTACCAAATACTAGCATAATCAAAAAACTCAATAGCAATAAGTTTTATCTTTTTCTCTTCACTATATGTGTGACACTCATTTAAAAAATACATGTTCTATTTTCCTCTCCCACTCTAAATATAATTTAGGATCATTTTTTCCTTGAAAAGAAGGATTTTCATTTTTATGTTTTCAGGAACATGTCTGCCTCTCTTGGTGTTGGGCCCTTCATCCTCGAATTGCACATCTTCATCTTCTTTTTGGAACGTCCTTCGAGGACCTTTAGAGTTTAATGTGGATTGGATGTCATCCAACCTAGCATTCAACCTCTGGAATTGACCATGCACAGCCTTTATAAAGACTTTGAGATCTTATTCAAGTGATTCATCTTCTTGAGACATGTTTATGAACTGCAAAATGTTAGTGAACAAAAAACAATATGGACCTCACCACTCAACCTCACATGTATATACTCAATAGATGCCAAACAACTTGTTTATCACAAAAAAATTGGCTTTTTCTATAATGCAAACACTCTTGCCTTTTACCACTCAACTTACTATCTATAGTATCCTTATTCAAAACAAGACACAATCAAATAAAAGCAATCAAACCAACTGGCATCCAAGACTAAAATCCCAAAATAAAATTCTCAAAGAATCAAAAGGGGAAGTAGATGTGGAAAATAAAGAAGAAGAAGTAAAGGAGACAAATATGCAAAAGGGAAAGGGACTTGAAGGGAAAGGAGGGCTCAACAACTCTGAAAACAAGAAAAAAGGAAGTTAGCACTAAGCGTATTAGGAAAGAAAAATGAGGGAAAGTTGAGAAACATGGAAACTAAGCAAAGGAATGATAGTATAAGGAATGAATTAATGAAGTGATTGTCTCAAGGAAGTCACAAATTTGAAGCTAAAGAAAGATGAATGAGGCAAGAAATAAAATAGAAAACTAAAGTCAAAACAGGAAGGTAATTGAAATAAGAAAGTGAAGCAAATAGGAAAATAAGCAACTTTCGAGCAATACAAATTAGGAATTGCAATTCAAGTTCAAACCAATAGGAAAGAAGTTATCTTTACTTGATTGTAATAAGGAATGTAGCAAACTTGGACTCCAATTCTCTAGAAATTGCATCACATACTCTGATCACTTTTTTGTTTTGTTTTTCCTTTCTTTTCTTTAAACTTCTACTTCTTGTCTTTTTTTTTCTCTAGATAATTTGAAGTTTACATGAATAAATATGGAAACAAAAAAATGCAAAGCAGTTTTTAGAAGCTAGACACTCTCAAATTTCAACTTAGTATAACTTGCTCTATAAAGCTTGAATTGGAATGAATCTAAAACGAGGAGAAAGAAGAAATTCTGAACTTTAAGAAACACGTATTAATTAGCCAAAACCTCAAATAGAAAGTAAACGAAACAATGGATGAAAAATGGACAGAGAAGAAGAATGAAAATAAACAACACAAAAGGATAGCAATTTAAAATCTAGCAACCAAAGCTTTGATACCAAATGATGCAAGACCCAATAGGAACTTGTTCTAGAGAACCTTCGACAAGATGGAGATATGCTTAGGAATGGCTAGAATCAAACACACATACGGAAGCACAAGAAACAAAATTGAAAAGATAGAAATAGAAAACAAAGAGAACAGGGGGTTGGAGGAATGTTGGTCAATGGAAAGAACCCAAAGAGAACTTGTCTCTTAGAACCCCAGCCTTGGGACACCACAAAGGAAGACCACGTCTTTGATAAGTCAAGTATTCTCAGAGAATACAAAGAAAGAAAAAATGCTCTAAATAATACTCAATATTATTTCTGAATCAATCTCCCCTCAAAGTACATAGAGGGTGCCTATTTATAGGAAAAACTTTCTAAATTAATGTCCCAAGGCAGAAACTAAATAAAAGGAAACAAATCAACACCTAAAATAAAAAGAAACAAAATAAAGTTAGAAAGTTTTTGACTAGATGACCTTATTTCAAAGAAAACAAAAGGGAAACTAATTAAAACATGATATGAATATATTAGACCTTATAGAGCACGTCCTTCTCCTTATTTTTAAGGGCACATGGTTGTCACATGGTATTTACGTGAGTTATTCCAATTGGACTCAATGCGGGCCTTTGGACACTTCATGTTGGGCTTCAAGGAGTAAGACAATGCATCTTAGACCTTTATGAGATGCAATCTGACTTAACAACATGGGCCCTATCTCTTGTAGGTCTTGGATCAAACAATTCAATGTTTGATTCATTGCTTTGGCCCTAGCTTTTGTCATTGGGCCTCTAACATCTTGTAATGGATCTTTAGGAACATTAGACTTGAATGTTAGGCCCTTGATATGGGAATTTCGTTCATCCCCTTGCCTTGCACATTCAAACTTCAAATCTGATCCAATTTTAGCTCCTAAGCCTCCTTTTGCCAGCTCATATCCATGCAAGTTATGTCCCAAACTTCCTTAAGGTGGATCACACCATGTATGCTTCTCTTCTTGTCTTTCATATGTCGATTTCTCTCCATTAGAATGTCCTAATAAAAGGGTAATGATCACGAGGGGTGTGGCTGTTGAATCTAAAAGTGATAGAGAGGATGATAATAATGATATGCCACCATTAGAAGATGATAGTGATGTTGAATATACTAGAGGAGAAACATTGGTTGTACAATGCACACTTATTTTGCAAAGTAAAAATAATGAACATGTGAACAATGTGAAAATTTGTTCCATACTTATTGTTTAAAAGTGAAAAAAGTTGTGTAATGTGATTGTTGATAATGGAAGTTATACAAATATTGCTAATATTTTACTTACGGAGAAACTAAAATTACCTACTTTTAAACATGATGGAGAACCATAGGCCTGTGAAAGACAAGAAGAGAAGCATATATGGTGCGATCCATCTCAAGGAAGCTTGGGACATGACTTGCACGGACATGAGCTGGCAAAAGGAGGCTTAGGAGCTGAAATTGGAATAGACTTAAAGTATGAATGTACAGGGCAAGGGCCTGAACGAAATTCCCATATCAAAGGCCCAACATTCAAGTCTAATGTTCCTAAAGATCCATTGCAAGATGTTGGAGGCCCAATGATAAGAGCTAGGGCCAAAACATTGAATTGTTTGATCCAAGACCTTCAAGAGATAGAGCCCATATTGTTGAGTCAGATTGCATCTCATAAAAGTCTAAGAGGCATTGTCTTACTCCTCAAAGCCCAACATGAAGTATCCAATGGCCCACATTGAGTCCAATTGGAAGAACTCATGTAAATACTATGTGAAAACCATTGCCATTTAAAAATAAGGAGAAAGACATGCTCCATAAGATCCAATATATTCATATCATGTTTTAATTAGTTTTCTTTTTCTTTTCCTTAAAATAAGGTTATCTAGTCAAAACCTTTTCTAAGTTTATTTTGTTTCCTTTTATTTTAGGGGTTGATTTGTTTCCTTTTATTTAGTTGCCACCTTAGGACATTAATTTAGAAAGTTTTTCCTATAAATAGGCACCTTCTATGTACTTTGAGGAGGGAGATTGATTCAAAAATAATATTGAGATTATTCAGAGCATTTTTGTTTTCTTTGTATTCTTGAAGAATACTTGACTTATCCAAGGCGTGGTCTTCCTTTGTGGTGTCCCAAGGCTAGGGTTCTAAGAGACAAGTTCTCTTTGGGTTCTTTTTATTGACCAACATTCCTCGAACCACCTTTTGTCTTTGTGTTCTATTTCTATCTTTTCAGTTTTGTTTCTTGTGATTTTGTGTGTTTGTTTGATTCTAGTCATTCCCCGACATAACTCCATCTTGTTGAAGGTTCCTAGAACAAGTTCCTACTGGGTCTCCCATCATTTGGTATCAGAGCTTTGATTGCTAGATTTTAAATTGATATCCTTTTGTGTTATTTATTTTTGTTCTCCCTCTTTGTCTATTTTTCATCCATTGTTTTGTTCACTTTTTGTTTGAGTTTTTGGCTGATTAATAGGTGTTTCTTAAGGTTCAGAATCTCTCCTTTCTCCTCATTTTGGAATCATTCCAATTTGAGCTTTTTAGAGCAAGTTACACTAAGTTGAAATTTGAGAGCGTCCAACTTGTAAAAACTACTTGGCATTTTTTTTGTTTCCATATTTATTCGTGTAAACTTCAAATTATTTGGAAAAAAAGATAAGAAGAAGTCCAAAAAATAAAAAAATAAGAAAACGAAAGAAAAACAAAAAGAACAATCAGAGTGTGTGTTGCAATTTCTAGAGAAACGGAGTCCAAGTGTACTACTTTCCTAATCACAATCAAGTAAAGATAACATCTTTCCTATTGCTTGAACTTGAATTGCAAGTACTTTCTTATTTTGTATTGCTTGGAACTTGCTTACTTTCCTATTTGCTTCACTTTCTTATTTCAATTACTTTCTTGTTTTGCCTTTAGTTTCTTATTTTATTTCTTGCCTCATTCATCATTCTTTAGCTTCAAATTTGTGACTTTCCATGAGGTAATCACTTCTTTAATTCATTCTTTATACTATTTTTCCTTTACTTGATTTCCAAGTTTCTCCACTTTACCATCGTTTTTCTTTCCTAATACTCTTAGTGCTAACTTCCTTTTTTTTGGTCTTGTTTTTAGAGTTGCTGAGCCCTCCTTTCCCTTCAATTCCCCTTCCCTTTTATATATATTTGTCTCCTTTACTTCTTCTTCTTTATTTTCCATACCCTATTTCCCCTTTTGATTCTTTGAGAATTTTATTTTGGGATTTTAGTCTTGGCTGCCACTTGGTTTGATTGCTTTTATTTGATTGTGTCTTGTTTCGAATAAAGATACTATAGAAAGTAAGTTGAGTGGTAAAAGGAAAGAGTGTTTGCATTATAGAAAAAGACAACTTTTTGTGACACACGAGTTGTTTGGCATCTTTTGAGTATATACAGTGAGGTTGAGTGGTGAGGTCCATTTTATTTTTGTTCACTAACATTTTACAGTTCATAAACATGTCTCAAGAAGATGAATCACATGAATATGATCTCAAAGTCTTTATGAAGGCTATGCGTGATCAATTTCGGAGGTTGAATGCTAGGTTGGATGACATCCAATCCACATCAAATTTTAAAGGTCCTCGAAGGACGTTCTATGAAGAGGATGAAGATGTGCAATTCGAGGATGAAGGCCCCAACACAAGGAGAGGTAGACATGCTTTTGAAAACATAAAAATAAAAACCCCTTCTTTTCAAAGGAAAAATGATCCTAAATTGTATTTAGAGTGGGAGAGGAAAATAGAATATGTATTTAAGTGTCATACATATAGTGAAGAGAAAATAGATAAAACTTGCTGCTGTTGAATTTTGTGATTGTGTTAGTATTTGGTGGGATCAATTATCGATAGTTAGAAGGCAAAATCTTGAAATGCCAATCCGTAGATGGCAAAATATGAAATCCATCATGAGAAAGCGCTTTGTCCCAAGTCATTACTATCGAGACTCGTTTAAGCAGCGATAAAGATTGAGGCAAAGATCCATGAGTGTTTAAGAGTAACATCTGTTGGAGTTATGTAAATATAGTGCCCTAGCAAGTAAGTGTATTTGCTTATAACTTAATTTTCTTCTAGTTACTTTTTGTAATGAAAATATTTATTATTCATAAAACAAAAGAGTTTGGTTTTATATGTATGAGCATAATAAAACTAGTCATAAGGTACTGAGATTCTTTTGTAAGT